>CAIGQW010009949.1:0-11085 GCA_903798125.1 Danio choprae
TTCAATTCAAATCAGTTCAATTTAAATCTCAAGACCCTTTTCACAATGACGTCACTTCACTTCCTCCTATCGGCAACGCAGTGTATTTTTAGTTCTGGTTTGCCTTTGAATGAATGGGAGACTTTTCTGGAAAATTTACAACTGAAAATATTAACTGCACGTTGTGATTTAAGTCTGTTAAAGTATTGGATGTGTCCAAGTGTTTCTCTTTCAATAGTAAACTGCTTTCTGAGTTTGAAAGTTATTAGGAATAGGAATAAGTTATCGTTTATCAAGAAAATGATACACTTGCAACCTTTTCACTAATTCAGTTTATTTGCTCAATAATGGATTTATTTTACTTTGATGCTGCTATGAATATAAATGTATATTATTTGTTATGTGAATGTTCCAGCATTCTTTAAAATTCTTTATTAACTTTTCTCATATTGTCTGGTATTTCACCTATTCATTCATTCATTTTCTTTTCGGCTTAGTCCCTTTATTAATCTGGTGTCGCCACAGCGGAATGAACCGCCAACTTATCCAGCATATGTTTTACGCAGCGGATGCCTTTCCAGCCACAACCCATCACTGGGAAACATCCATACACTACAGACAATTTAGCTTACCCAATTCACCTATAGCGCATGTCTTTGGACTTGTGGGGGAAACCAGAGCACCCGGAATAAACCCACGCGAACACGGGGAGAACAAGCAAACTCCACACAGAAATGCCGACTGACTGAGCCGAGGCTTGAACCAGCGACCTTCTTGCTGTGAGGCGATTGTGCTACCCACTGCGCCACCGCATCGCCTATTTCACCTATATTATTCTTTTTTACTGATCCATAAAAGTTTTTTTCAGTTTCTGCGTTTGAATAAATTAAGACCTTTAGACAGCGTCCTGTTGCCACCAACTGAGTGGTTTTAATATAATATCTGTATACCTTTTACCCTAATTAATGATAAGTTACAAATAATTTCATAATAAGTCTTCTTATTGTTAGAAAACAGCCGTAGTGACCATCTAACCATATCTGTAGTAAATATACAGCTCACTGGGTGAATTCTCTATGGTGAGTTCTGTGTAGACGGAAATAAAGATACATTGCCTGGAGTGAAACCGGACACCGCATGACGTCATGTGAAAAGGATCTATTTCTATAGCGCTTTTTACAATGTAGATTGCGCAGCATAACATGGGTGAAGATAATATATCATAATATATCAAAGCAAATCAGGCAGCCAGAATGCTGGTGTAGTTCTAGTTAAATTAACATTTATTTCAATTTACTTTAAATGTCACCGATGCAGTTCAGTTCTGTTTGAACAGAACCTGATTTTTACCAAGTGCAACATGTTTCTGGGTCAAAAAATCTGGGACTTGTCAGCAATGAAGACAAAGCAAAGTGAAGCAAGAAACAATCACACCTGTAAGGGGGTCTGTGTATGAGCTGCTGTGGTAATCTCAATCAATACATTTTCCAAAAAAGTTGATTAACCTTGCAAATGGCAGCTCTGGAACTGTCAATGTGCAATGGACGCTGGTGGTGTGGAGTAGGCCTAAGGGTCGTTTCTCTACAAACACACCCCTCTACACACACATGCAAATTCACCTCATTGAAGACACCCATGTCGATGTATTATCATTTTATCTTGTTCCCAGAGGGCTGTGTGCTCATTTGCAACACTTGTTGATGAGCAGAATAACAGGATTTTTTGTAATCATTCACACCTTCAGTTTCATCCATTCTAAGCAAAGGTGTGTCAGAGACCAGTCCTGATATTCACCGCAAAAAAATGTTCTTCGATTTTTTTTTGTCCAGTTTCTAGTCCAAATATCTAATCATTCTTAAATCAAGAAGCATTTTCTAGACAAGCAAAACATGTAGTCTCGTATTAAGAATATGCCAAAATGAAGTTATTTTCCTTAAAACAAGCAAAATAATGTTATGCCAGAAGGAGAAACAAGATTATTTTGCTTGTTTTAAGTAAAAACTCGCTTAATTTCTTAAAACAAGACAATGTTTTTTTATTTGTCTAGAAAATGCTTGATTTAAGAATTTTTTGATATTTAGACTAGAATCAAGACAAGAACTCCAAGTAAGAAAAGCATTCCACTTTCTGTTTTTGAGGTGTTTTGTTAAATCGCATCGGCTTTGTTCTCATATTAACAGTTTGAATCTGCACTGTAATAAACATCCGTTTAAGTTACTGTATTTTGTGTTTTTCGTTTATTCACGGTTGCGAACTGCATTATGAGACCTAAATCTATGCCCTGTCGACTTTTGATGTTGAAAATTAAACTCTACAGTTTAACAAAATGACCTTTATTTATATTGTAGTATTTGAAATAATGTAAGAAATAATATAGAGAAATGTTTAAAATAACAAAAAATTTACTGGCAGTTTATTACAAAGTTTGTGTACCGTAATATACAACAACCTAGACAATATATCACTTTAAACTATTAAAAATGTTAATAAAAGTCATTTTTTCTAACTTTTCAAGGTTAAACCTTGTTGGAAGAACGATCAAAGTCTCATAATGCAATTCAAAATAAAAACAACTGCAAATGTACGAATATTTTTTTTATAGTGTGTGCTTGTATAATTTCCGTTAAGGCTACTTCAGTGATGATGAATGTCAAACAATGGCAAAACGTTCAGATTTGTATTTCTAAATTAAGAATGTAAAATCTAAAATTGTTTTATTAATTTACCTTTATAATGTAATGTTTGCTTTACAAGTAAATTGTCAAACATAAACAAGACTGGAACTTATACAGCTGAGGTACATTTCAGATTTATATTCCGGAGTTGTTCAACATTTGCTTAAAAAATGTTTCATTATAATGAACGATGATTTGCTGAAAATTGCCTTAGTTTGAATATACCATATGCAGGGTTTAGACCCATAAGCATGTTGATAGTCCTGTTTTTAGTATACTAGATATTTTTCAGTACTTAATTACTAAATAGAGCAATAATCTTTTGTATACAACAGCTAGACAGTCAACATTTGAAGTGGATCAAAAATGTTTTTTCAGTTGTCCTTGGACTAGAATGGGTGATGTTCAATAATTTTAATGAAGGGTTTTGGTCCACTTTAAATGCTGACTACTGTATAACTACATAACTCCAAGTTTTTTTTTATTTAACATTAATTTCTTCATCTTATATATAAATCATCCAAGCTCATTAAAATAAACGTGTGTTGTTTTTTTAAACTTGTGTTAAAATCTTTTTGAAATCTCATGTTTTTCTAAAGCAATGAATCAAGGACTCAATCATGAATGCAGGCAGACTCCCCATCCTCCTCCAGCTTTATTGACAGTTTAAAATTACATATCTATGTTCTAGGACTTAAGTTGCAATTTTCTTTCGACTTAAAAACTGAGTACAAGCAATGATATTCTTACAGTAGTCCAAGTGATATTGTACAAAAATATCTGATTTCTGTGAAAACATTTTTTTTTTTTTTCGCAAACGGTTTCTAATTCCACGTCCTCTATTTTTTTTTCTTTTCTGGATAACTTAAGGAAGGAAGGACTAAAATTTACTCTGGAACTTCCATTAACAAGCATGGTTTGCTGAATCTGCAAACATGACTTTATTTTAGGAAAAGAAAAAAGGCGAAAGACAAAAAAAAAAAAAAAAAAAGGAAAAATCAAAACGTATTACAGTTACTCAACTTAATCCCAAATATCAATATAATATTTCCACAGTAGACACGCTCTTTGCCGTGAACTGCTAGTGGGGACCTGATCTTAATGGACTTCCTGCGATGAAAATGGTTTTTGTCTATCCTCTTAAGCCAGCTTATTATTCATATTTCTCCATAGAACCACAAACACAAAAAAAGAAGAAAACAAAACACCAGAATTGATCCTTCACCCGACTTTTCTCTTACATTTGGTCTGAGGTTCACTTCTGTGATATCAGACATCCTATGTGGCTCTTGATGTCCCAGTATTGGATCTTTTCACCAGCGGCATTGAAAGGGGTCCTTTAACAAAGCGTCTTAAATTACACCTCTACCTAAAAAAAACATTTTGTTTTAAACGCAATAAGATTTTTTTTTTTCCACCCCTTTTACTTTATAACGAAGGAAAAACAAACTCATATCTGCTCACTGGCCCGGGAAAGGCCTCTGTTTGCCAGCCTTTGGCCAATGAAGAGGATTCAGAGAAGAGAAACAACCATCAATCAGGAAAGGAGGGAGCAAAAGAGGAAAACAAGCTACGCAGACGCTTCGATGCTGCAGTCTCTTGCCAGATGACCGGTCTTGCCGCAGTTGTAGCAGTTCACCTCAGTGGCCTTGCTGCACTGCACCGCCACATGACCGATCTCACCACACCTGCAGATCAACATGCAGATTTAAAATCACTGTTTACCAACATTCATGTCACTCCAAATATGCTCAATGGACCCTTCTCAGTGGCGGAAGTCATCATAGTTGGGCAAACTTAGAGCTGGACTATATGGCCTTTAAAAAAATTATTATTTTCTTCACCAAAAAGTAAATAGATTTTTGATTTAAATCAATTTTCACAACAAGTGTGAGTTTCTATGGCAAATTTGAAACAATTTGATGTAAATTACATATTTGAGCTAATCGATAAAATCTACTTAACTTAAAGCACAGTCAATGAGAGTACAACAAATGGTTTTGCATTCCTATTTCCTAAAAAAATAATAATAAATTAAATAATTTATTTAGACGAAAGAACATTTACTGTCCCACCCATAGACTATAATATAGTACATGTAGCTTTACAAATGTTTTTTTTTAATCTAAATATTAAGGTATTTATATTTATTTATTTTATATTTAAATTAGTTAAATGTGTCATAAGTCTTGTGAAAAGGGTCCATTGTTTTTTTTGGTGAAAATTGTTTATTTTTTTTTTTTAAAAAAAATTTTTTTTTGTCAAAAAAAAAAAAAAAAAAAAAAAAACAATGACAGCCTATAAGCAAACATGACAATATTGCATTGCAGTTAAAATTTGCACCTTTCTGTGACATGAAAATTTAACTACATAAATATAATTTTAGCGTGGGAAAAAAAGCTTTGATGGGAAAAATGTGGCTTACCTGTAACACTTCACCTTGTCACATAATTTCTGGATGTGCCCGAAGCCCCCGCAGGAGTAGCACTTCTGCTCGTTGGCGTGGTCACAGTCGCGTGCCACATGACCGGCTTTACCGCAGTTATAACAACACTGCTCTCGCTCCTTTTTGGGTTCTTTACAGTCTCTGGAAATATGACCACTCCTGTGGCAGTTGTAGCATGCTGTGTTAAACAAACAACAAAAAAACTTTAATACAGCAGAGTACAACCCATTTTAAAGTCATCATTAATCAAAAAAAGTACATCTTACCGTCCTCGGTCTGTTCGCAATCTCTGGCGATGTGTCCCTGCTCTCCACACCGGTAACAGAACAGATCTGCAGAAAGAGAGAGACAGCTGTAGTTAGCACGTCTTCAACACAGATGCAGTCTATTTAAATAACTTTTCGTAGCCTACCCTTTCCTCGTCCTCGGCCCCTGCCACGACCGCGACCAGCATTAGGGCAGTTCTTGATCCAGTGTCCAGAACGGCCACATCCAAAGCACTCACTGGTACTCATGTCCATTCTGCAGAGACCAAGTCACAAATTCTCATTTCAATAAAGCTAACCACTGAGTGCTAATTATTAGCATAAATGGTAACCTACAGATAGTGTACACTGAATTAGTTAACCTATCATATAGATTTGTTACAATTTTAAGTGGACTGAACATAAAACATTTAAGTTGTGAGGGGGACAAAAACTCAAGATTTTTGTTGTTTTAGCTTATCTTAAATTAGTTTGAACAAACAACAAACGTTTCATTTTTGAGTTCATGACTAGGAGTGATGAATGTTTTTTTAGTACTCAGTGTAATCTTTTCCTTGTAATAAAATAAAAATTCAGCGAAAACTCACGTTAGACACCGAAACAACTTAATACGTAAATAACGTTAGTCTTACTGCAGTTAAACTTTATACTATGTGCTTTGCTAAAACATTCGGTTTATCTAATAAAGTAGGCTAATTATTTCAACAACAAAAAAATATTATAATAAGGAAAAACAACAAATCAAGAACTTTCCACACTCATGAGGATCTACTGTAAATGGGAAGGTTGGTGGCACATGGCACATGTGTCCTAGCACCATGGCTACTGCTAAGGACTGACAATTCTAACAGAACTAACAGGATTGTCACTGGAAACACCAGTAAACGCTCTAAAACTATGAAAAAAAACCTTTAGACACACGATTTACTACGAGATAAACACCCATAAATCGGATTTAACTCATATACTCATCATAGTATCGCGTTTCAGGCAATGGAAGCACAAAAAAAAGAGCAACAACTCTCATTAGTGATATACTTGCACAACATTAAAATTAGATCAGAAAGATTCATATAATTTTACGTTTTTGTAGATGTATAAGGACATCCACATGCAAACGCTCCAGTCCTCAAACCTCAACACTGGGCCTTTTCTTGCACGTTTACGCTAAAATAACTCAGATATATCTAATTCTATCACTAGTCTGCCATGGTGTGCGTTTTTATAAATTGCTGTGAGTTTTACATTCGGAAAAGCATTTGTGCACGTGCACTTATTTGAGACTTTCCCGCGCAGGCATGAGCTGCTGCAGGCCTCAGCTAGCTGAACGCATGAGATTAAACACGCTCACTGCGCGCACACACCCTGCAGTCAACATAATCAACGAAGGTATTAAATACGTAAATAAGCCTCGTGTTGATATTAACAAAAAAAATGTATAATTGGGAATTTATAGACAGCAATACATGAACTCACCTATAGCTGAACACTAGCCTGTTAGCTGTGACTAACTGCTGTTTACTCCTCCCTTCGACACTGCGCATGAATCCACTGAGCGACAGAAACAGTGGCCAATACGAAATAGCGATTTAGACCGGGGCAGCCAATGGGGATCGAATGCCTAGAGACACCCCTAGTTTCTGACCAATCGCTGATCGAGAAGACACACTGTCCTGCCCAAAGAAACATCAACGTTGAAAGTGCCCAGAATGGAATTTTTTAGCCTCCCCTTTACTCTGACGTGTTTTATAGCTTGTTCTATTCACAGAGCACTATTGCATTAAGGTGTTATTTCCCTAAAATCATTTAGATCACACAGCATATCAGAATTTTGTTATGGAGGGCATCTATAATCATTTTAACCTGCGGTTTCGATGATATCGCCTCTTATTAAATTCGCTTACGTTGAGTTGCTGCTTCCTATTTCTATTTTTAGATGAAGCAATCCACAGCAGCAGATCTGGGATCAGTTTTTCTAGTCACCAAATCACATTTTAAAAGGATAGCTCATCCTAAACCTGTTTCTGTTGAGCACAAAGCTGAAAGAAAACCTGTAACTGTTGACTTACATAGTGTTTGTTTTTCCTACTATAAAAGTCAATGGAGGGGCGTCGCGGTGACACAGTGGGTAGCACTGTCGCCTCACAGCAAGAAGGTCGCTGGTTCAAGCCTCGACTGGGTCAGTTTTCATTTCTGTGTGGAGTTTGCATGTTCTCCCTGTGTTGGCGTGGGTTTCCTCTGGGTGCTCCGGTTTCCCCCACAGTCCAAAGACATGCGCTATACAGTCATGGCCAAAAGTTTTGAGAATTACATAAATATTGGAAATTGGAAAAGTTGCTGCTAAAGTTTTCATAATAGCAATTTGCATATACTCCATATTGTTCTGAAGAGTGATCTGATGAATTGCATAATCCTTCTTTGCCATGAAAATTAACTTAATCCTGAAATGCAATTCTTTTCTTTCATTAAAGGACCTGCTGAGATCATTTCAGTAATCGTCTTGTTAACTCAGGTGAGAATGTTGACCAGCACAAGGCTGGAGATCATTATGTCAGGCTGTATGGGTTAGAATGGCAGACTTGACATGTTAAAAGGAGGGTGATGCTTGAAATCATTGTTCTTTCTTGCGTCCAAGAAAGTCCAGCAAGCGCCAGGATCGTCTCCTAAAAAGGATTCAGCTGCGGGATCGGAGTGCCACCAGTGCAGAGCTTGCTCAGGAATAGCAGCAGGCAGCTGTGAGCACATCTGCACGCACTCTGAGGCGAAAACTTTTGGAAGATGGCCTGGTGACCATCAGTCCTGTTTCATGCCAACAGTGAAGCATCCTGAGACCATTCATGTGTGGGGTTGCTTCTCATCCAAAGGAGTGGGCTCACTCACAATTTTGCCCAAAAACACAGCCATGAATAAAGAATGGTAGCAAAACACCCTCCAACAGCAACTTCTTCCAACAATCCAACAGCAGTTTGGTGAAGAACAATGCATTTTCCAGCACGATGGAGCACCTGCCATAAGGCAAAAGTGATATCTAAGTGGCTCGGGGACCAGAACGTTGAAATTTTGGGTCCATGTCCTGGAAACTCCCCAGATTTTAATCCCATTGAGAACTTGTGGTCAATCCTCAAGAGGCGGGTGGACAAACAAAAACCCACTAATTCTGACAAACTCCAAGAAGTGCTTATAAAAGAATGGGTTGCTATTAGTCAGGATTTGGCCCAGAAGTTAACTGAGAGCATGCCCAGTTGAATTGCAGAGGTCCTGAAAAATAAGGGCCAACACTGCAAATACTGACTCTTTGCATAAATGTCAGGTACTTGTCGATAAAACGTATGAAGTGCTTGTAATTATATTTCAGTACATCACAGAAACAACTAAAACAAAGATCTAAAAGCAGTTTAGCAGGAAACTTTGTGAAAACTTATATTTGTGTCATTCTCAAAACTTTTGGCCACGACTGTAGGTGAGTAAGCTAAATTGTCCATAGTGTATGTGTGTGAATGAGTGTGTATGGGTGTTTCCAAGTGATGGGTTGCACCTGGAAGGGCATGCGCAGCGTAAAACATATGCTGGATAAGTTGGCGGTTGATTCTGCTGTGGCCCTGATTAATAAAGGGACTAATTCGAAAAGAAAATGAATGAAAGTCAATGGTTACAGGTTTTCAGCTTTCTTCGTAATGTCTTGTTTTATGTTCAACTGAATAAAGAAACTCAAAAAGGCCTGGAACCACTTGAGGGAGAGTAAATAGTAAGCAAATTTTCAGTTTGGGGTGAACTATCCCTTTCGGTTCATGCTGTGAACCTATAATTTAAAAAAAATAATAATATTAGGTTCGATTTTAGCTGCTCACCCTCCCTGTCCCTGTTCTATTGAGCAGACAGTAAAAAGCAATGGCACACAGTGTAGCCTACTGCATGCATTGAAACATCCACTCAGAAATAAACACCATGAAAATCAACACCCTAAGAGCCTAAGGGACCGTTTGACAATTTCAGCAAACTGTTGTCCATGTTAGTCAAATTAAAATGGCTGTAAATATACACAAATAACGACAATAATTTATCAGATATAAAGCTTATGTAGTACGTCCTTGTGATAAAAGTTAAAATGATCTTCCTCACAATACAATTAAAATTTAATTTGCCACAGTCAAGATGTAGCCTATTTAAAAATCTGCATTCATTCAAGTGTTCATTTTTATAATTTTACATTAAATTGTGCCGTTTTAGGTTAGCAGCACGAATACCCTAATTTCTAATTATGTTGCAAGAATAACTTATAATTAAAAATGTTTTGTAACTCATAGATGCATTTCATTCACTACGTCTTAGAAGACGCTCACTTCAGATTTTAGATTTAATTAGATGTCGAATAATTATTATGAGTATAATTTAAGTATATAAAACTTTATGTTTAAACAACTGAAATTGTGGCGTGTGTGTGTGTGTGTGTGTGTGTGTGTGAGAGAGAGAGAGAGCGAGAGAGAGAGGGGGGGGGGGGGGTGACGTCATCGTCGTTTCTTCAGGTTATGGCGGAGATGAACTCTTCAAACTTTCTGTGGTGAGTGTGTATGCTGCTAAAAAGCATTATGAGATGTTGGTTCGTAATAGTCACTTTTGATTACTTTTCATCTAGTGACAAGAATTTTGTGAAATGTTTACAGAGTTTGCTATTTGATAGGTTTATGTAGAAAAGAAATAGGGCCGCGGATGTTATAGCCCGAGTAGCTGTTCGGCAGTTCCTTCGGCTCTTCATCCTAGTGTTATCAATGCATTTAAATCAGCACGTAATGATTGCCTTGAGAATATTAATGTTGGAACTATTTTCCACGCAGTTTACATCCTTTCCGATTACGTCGTATGTCCCAGACTTCAGTTTGTTAAGAATCTCTTTGCGCACTGCGAATAGACACAAACAGTTATCTGCGCTTAACCTACACACTGAATATATGCGCTATTCGCAAGTCAAACATCAAACGCGAATGAGAAAACGTTCTATATAGTTGTAGTTTATTT
Organism: Danio choprae; assembly: GCA_903798125.1. Classification (NCBI taxonomy): domain Eukaryota; kingdom Metazoa; phylum Chordata; class Actinopteri; order Cypriniformes; family Danionidae; genus Danio; species Danio choprae. The sequence goes on from CAIGQW010009949.1 coordinate 10,380, forward strand.
AAAGAAATAGAAACTCTACAGTCTCATTTTTATATGCAATAAATGTGTTTGTTTGACAAACCTACTTGTAATTTTGACAGCTGATATGGTTTCACTGTAACTTTACCTGGAAACTATTCAAAAGGACATGCTTTATATTGTTTACACCAAAAGTTTCTGTAGTTGAGAAAAGTTGTCAGTACAGCTGTGTAAATACAACACTGTTAAAATGTTAACTAGTTGAAATTATTTATTATTTCATAACCCCCAGGGCTTAACACTAATTGATAACGATGATGATATATTACTAATGTAATCCTTATATTGAAGACCTGGACATACATAAATACAGTGCTCAAAATAAATGAGTACATCCCTCACAAATCTTACATTTTAAATTAATATTTTCTACATGCTTTACAATAGTATATTTATGCATAAACATTAGATTAGTCAGTACTGGAACTATAAAAAAACAACAACTTAAGATCACAGTCCAAAAATTAATAGAATAATGAGAGTCATCTCATATCCTGAATTATGACATATATCATTCACAATATATATAGGCCTCACAGTGGCGCAGTGGGTAGCACGTTTGCCTCACAGCAAGAAGGTCGCTGATCCCTGGTTTGAGCCTCGGCTGGGTCAGTTGGCCTTTCTGTGTGGAGTTTGCATGTTCTCCCTGTGTTGGCGTGGGTTTCCTCCGGGTGCTCCGGTTTCCCCC
>CAIGQW010009962.1:0-11031 GCA_903798125.1 Danio choprae
AACCAAGCAAGAACTTCTGAAAACAACTAAGACAGAAGGATTTAAATTAAGCTACAAATTATTGTTGAAGTACTTATTTAAATTAATTGTTGGATGAACAGATTCACTCAAATAACTATAAATAAACCATCTGAATAAATAGATTCGCTTAAGATTCTCCAAAGGCACAATGATGACTACTCTAATTTATGTAAAAGCATTACTATAAATATGAAAATAAAAGGGTTTAAATAAATCGATGAATCAGGTGAATTTGAAGGAACCTTCTGAAAGAACAGCTTTAAAAGAATCAGATTTCCCAGCTTATTTGCCCTGATGAATATTATGTATGGAATAATAACACTATCAATGTGTTTTGTACTTTTCCCCCCACTGTCAGTCACATTGAATTTTGGGATTGTCTTATTGGTAATGGCTTCAAATTGGCCAAAAGCACATATTTTAGAAAGCATCTTGATGCTTCCTACTTTTAGGAACATCTTTCTATATTAGTAGTGCCTTAAAATTCTGCCTACAAAGGCATCACGCTAGGTTTTGGAACAGAGACCCAATTTCCTCTGCAGTACTGAAATAGATTTTCATTACTAATATCAAATTGGCCATAATGTAATACAAAACTCACCCCAACACAAACATATTATAATCAATGACCAGGAAATTATGTTTTTTAGGCATAGTCTGTTGAACATGCACTGTTCTCAGATCATTTATTTCCACAAAGCCATGTTTTTTGGAGTGTTCTGTTCTGGAGATATAAATGTTTCATAATCTGAAAAACTGACACAGCTATAACTGACAGTACTTCTTACCCCATACAGTTTTGTTTTTATGTTTGTGACAGTTTCTGTCTTTTGAGTGTCATATTTGGGAGAAAAGGCAGATTTTTCACTAGTATACAGTTAGCCTGTTTGTTGCAGCAGCTTTCATATCCTTTCTTACAATTTTCCGAGCACTTGATATATCAACAGCAAAAGAATATATAAATAAATAAATAAATAAAAATGCTTTTGTTAAAATGACGTCTGTTTCTCAAGTGCATCCGGCATGTTCAAGGTTCCTAGCCTTATATTTTTTGCTGTTTTGCTTTGCTGCGTCTGTAAAGCAGAGCCACTTTATGTGAAAGAACAGATACCTCAAACTTGGTCTTTTAAATGGAAAGTTTTAAGTTTTAGAAGAGAGCTTTAGAAAGATTCGTGAAATCACTGCTAATTGTGTAGATATCAATGATCTGCGGCATGATGATTTATGGAGAGCCCAAACTAACGATTCAAATGAATTTTGGCTTTTTGGTTCTGATTCATTTCCCCCCACTCAATCTATTAATGGATTACATAGGGCAAAAACACAATGAAAAGCAATATTGTCTCTCATTTGTATTCTCCCCATGTTTTAACCTTCCACTTCATCCTCTGTAGGCCCATTAACGTCCATGAAAATCATGTTTCTCTGGCTTTGCCTGGTCGCGGGTTATGGGTTATTGTTTTTTTTTTGGTTTGTTTGTTTTCTTTTTTATCTTCTGTGGGATGTAAATATGCATTGTTATAACCTTTTTGTTAGTTTGCTGTTGTTTTCTTTTGTTTTCCTTCTGTGCACAGATTGAAAACAGTTTTGTGAAGACCTGCTCCAAATGCAAAAATGTGGCTCTTCTTTGAGTATATTATTGTCAGAAAAAAATGTTTTGTAAAAATTTTGATGATGAGATCAGAAATAAAGTAATTTAACGATCTAATGTACAGGAGTGTTTAATTTGATTTCTTTTCTGTCTGTTATTTGCAAGAATACTGCATATTTCATGTGTTTTTAAAGCTGTTGCATGTTTTTTTGTTTGTTTGTTTTTTGATATTAAATTTGTTCTGTGTTATTTCTAAAAACTCACCTGATCTGAAACCTGATGCTGAGCTTATTGTAATCTAAACTGAACCAATGTTGTTTCATACAAATAGAATGCAGAGTTATTATAGTTAATTACAGCTACAATTACAAATCTAAACTTATTTTTGTAACTTTTCAAATGTTTACTAAACTAGTAAGTAAAATAAATAAATACATTGGAAATACATAAAAAAACAGACACTAAATTGTAAAAAAAATAAAAATATATGGGGAAGAAACTTAATAACTAATTTAAACTTAACAAAAATGAAACTTAAAAATATGAACACATTTAAGCTTCACAAAAACTGCAGGTGTTACACAACAATAAGACAATGCTGAAATTAAAAGATAAATATAAAAAGATATATAGATATTATAGATATTAAATAATATTAAAGATAATATTAAATTGTTTGTTATTATTATTATTGCATATGATGTATATTTTGTAAAAACATGAATGTTGTATGTATTACTTTTGTATAAGTATGGTTTTTTAACAGCAAAAAAACTATACAAAGAAAAACATCACAAAGGCTTTTTCTGAGGCACTTTTTTCAATCCCAATTTTGCAGCAACAATCTCCTGCATAACAGTTTGTCTCTTATATATATATATATATTTCAGTTGGTCCTTTTTTTGAACTGGTTTAACAGTGATCCGGTATCAGAGGTCAGCGTTCTCAATGTTCCTTCACTTTCTGTTCCCGTCAAAGAAGAAAGTTGTCAGTCTGCGTGTCCTCACCTGCACTAAAATGCCGGGATGAAACGGGGCAGAGGAAGTCCAGTGTAAAAGCTCTTCAGCTGAAAGGTTAGACGTCCTGCTGGGGCAGTTAAACATGAACTGGACCCCAGAGAAGCCTTAAGCTGCTTATGTAGTGAGCATTTCTTTTCCTTTGCTCGATTAGCTCAATCAGCACCACAATAACTGTTACCATTTCAGGTAAGCATGAGAGCCATGAGTTCTGCTGCAGTGGGAGGAAGCTTCTTTAAAACTGCTTCTGAGATCATGGCTTAATGTAACGACACTACATACTGTATTATTAAAAAATTAGAATCTTTTTGAAGGATTAGTTAACCCAAAAATGAAAATTCTGTTATTAATTACTCATCCTCATGTCGTTTCAATTTCCTGAGACCTTTCATTCATCTTCAGAACACAGATAACAACATTTTAGATTTCTCATCCTCATATTGGTCGTAGGATATGTGCATCATGATCTGAACAATGGTGAACAAAGTTGTTTTTAACGATTTTTTTAAGCACACAAAAAGTCTTCTTGGAATTTTGTATGATTAGTTGAACCACTGAAGTAACAATGAATGTTTTTCGTTCCTTTTCTAGACTTTGAACATCTCAAGACCGTTGTTGTCTACAGAGGATAAGGGAGCAGTTGAATTTCATTTAAAATATCTAAATTTGTATTCAGAAGATGAATGAAGGTCTCAGAAGATTGAAATGACATGAGGGTGAATAATTAACAGAATTTTCATTTTTGAGTGAACTAATCCTTTTAAAAATTAACTATAAACAAACAGATTTATTCAAGTGAGAATATGATTTCCCCAATTCTGCACAGATGCAATTTATGAGTGGAAAAAAACATAGTGATTCCTATAAAACATAGTGATGGAAGGATGAAGAGAAAAACATGGAAGGATGAAAATGAATCCAATTGATGGATTCCAAGTCCCTGAGTAAGACACTCATGTATATTTATATAATCAAGTAGTAGCCTCAGTGTTGATTATAAAACATAGGATGGAAAAGTATACATTTAAAAATCCATTTTGAACCATAAGAAAGCCATAAGGGTTTAAATGAATCAAAGAATCATGAATCTAAGGAATTATATAAATTAGTGAACATATTCAATCAAACTGCCTAAGGCCCTATCTAAGGGATACACACAAGCACATTTACAGTACGTAACCAAGTGGAAAAAGGGATCTTAATGATAAAGATAGAAGGGTTTAAAGTAATGTATGAATCCATTAATTTAAAAGAACCACTTGAATGAACAGATTCAACCATATGAGTCAAATTTCCAAATTCACAACAGCCTGCTAATTGAATGCAAGCGAAGACCGTGTTCCCTCATCAAAGTCCACATCAAGTGCATCATTTAGTTCTTAGATGGCCTGCTCCATAGGTGAGCACATTCACTGTCTTATTTCATACAGCACTAAACCATTAAAGCATGACCGAAAAACATTGCAAGCTCATTATTGAAAGCGCCATGCTTCTTTACAAACAACCATGCTACGATAAACACCACGACTACTATTTGTTACAGCTACCTTTGCTTACCTTTCCAAGAAAAGACTTTAATATTCTGCATTAGAATGTATTAAGAGGTATTGATGAATGACTATTTCCTGAAATCAGGTTTCAAGTAAATCAAGCCATAAGATCCAATAAACAAATCATATGGAATGAAATTAATGAACCTGATAAGTTAAATTATTCTAAATAAATGATTGAACTCAAATTAATCCGATTTGCTAACTCTATGACAATGACACACAGATACAAATGTGTAGAAACAGTGTAGAAAACATAGTGATCTTTAAAAAAACTATTGATTGGTTCATTGATTGATGGATTGATTGACCAACATCGACAAAAACATTACAACTTGATGAACAAAAAAAGCTCATTCTTAAAAGCGCCAAGCTGTTTTACAAACAACATGCTCCAATAAACACCACTGCTACTTTTGTTACAGGTTTGCTTACATTTCCAAGAAAAGATCCTGCATTAGAATGCATTAGGAGGTATTGATGAATGACTATGGCCTAAAATCAGGTTTCAAGTAAATCAACCCGTAAGATCCAATAAGCGAATCATATGGAATAAAAAATGTATGTACCTGGTAATTTATCTATGTTAAACTAATCTAAATGAATGAACTCAAATTAATTCGATTTCCCAACTATATGACAATGCCACACAAATACAAATTTAACAGTGTAGAAAGCATAGTGATCTTTAAAAAATGATTGATTGGTTCATTGATTGATTGACCAACATCGACAAAAACATTTAATCCTGCTGAACAAAAAAAGCTCAGCGCCATGCTATTTTACAAACAACATGCTCCAATAAACACCACTGCTACTTTTTGTTACAGCTAGGTTTGCTTACACTTCCAAGAAAAGATCCTGCATTAGAATGCATTAAGAGGTATTGATAAACGACTATGGCCTGAAATCAGGTTCCTGTTAAGTAAAGCCGTAAGATCCAATAAGCGAATCGCTGCTGAAATACTAAACTCTTCTCTTCTACAGATGTTTGCCAATGGCGAATGCTGTGCGAGCGAGAGGTCAGCGGCTTCATAATTATTCAGTGTGTTTTTGCTCGTGCCCTTTAAAGCTGCGCGGTTGCCAGGTTCTTATAAAGGTTTTGTGTAATAGAGGCCATCTGATAGCGAACGACTGAAAACAGACGCTGTCAAGGAGGAATCCAGAGGCCAGCGTTTCCTGATGCCCCGCTACCGATTTTTTGTTACAAACATACATAGTTGTTAAACTTAATAATGGTTGCGAGATAAAGCAGGACGGAGGCGCTTCATTTAACAGCCGCGAGCACCAGCAAAACAGGCCGTTTGAAAGCCAAAATGACCTTTTTGTGAACTTTAATAGTGGAGAGGAGTAGGAGTTGCACACGCATGAAAGCATTCTGGAAAAGTTTCCTGCTTCTTGTTGTTGGAGCTTCTCTTTTTTTTGGTCTCTATCTCTTCTCGCAATGCTCGACAATGTTTACCCAAAGCAAACAGGCCTATGGTAGCGTCCCTGGAGAATCTGTTGTGGTAAATAATGCAGTCGTTCTTTATTCTTACCAGCATGAGCTCTTAACATTGTACATAATGGATTATGACTTCAAACAGATGCAATAACAATACAGGTGGAGCCATTCTCACTTTTGATATATATAAAGGAGGACATCGGAATATCAATGATTCGCCGCTTTTGTTGAGCTGTAGAAAGGCAAACATTTGCTCCATAGCTGAAATGCTGTGCTTCACATACATTAGATGGAAAATCAGGCAGTTATGCTGCATCAACACTTGGTTCAGCGGTTTTATATAGAGAGTGTACATTTTCACAATAATTCAACACTGTTGCATAATTTTTATAACCCACATGAAGTGTAGAAATGCTAAAAACAGGTATTCACTGCAGAGCATGACAAGTCTTTATTGTAGATTGTTGTTGCAATAATATTTATTGAAGCTACATAATATAATGCAATGTGTTTGTTCATATACTTACCATACAGATAATACAGGTTACAAACAAAGAATAAATAAATTTAGGAATTTGATAGGCATAGTTTTTTTTCATACTTTGATAAAATTGTCTATGCATTCTATACTCATAATCATCTATACTCACCATTTTAAATAATGCATGGGGAGACAGGAGACATAAAAGAATCTACATTTTATTTATTTACTTTTTAATGAACCTTGAGAATTAATCTGTTACAGTTAAAAAAAATAAATGAATCAAAGTATCGTGAATCCAGTGAACTATCTTACTTAACCCATTCAATCCTCCACATTCAATCAAAACTCCATAAATAAATACACAAGCAAATTTACTTAACCAAGTGGGCGTAAAAAATGTGATGGAAGGATTTAAACTAAAAGCTATTAACTTAAAAGAATCACTTGAATGAACAGATTCGTCCTAGTGAATCATATGAGTTTTTCGGGGTGCTGTTTGCAGATTTCTGTTTAAATTGTGAACACAACTATGAATAAAACCTACTGACATCCCAGTTCTCTTTTTTTTTCTTTGCATAAAGAAGATAATAGAATGACATTTAACAGAGTGTAATGACAGAAGCATCGCCCCCAGTCACAGCTGCAGAGAGCCCCAAACGCTCTGGAGATGGACTAATTTATCAGCATAATAGGGCAAATTTATCAAGACACATTGGTCCCAGCAGGGCATGGACTTCACTAGTAGGGGTCTAATGACTCAGGGAAAAAAATAATCACCAACGCAGCATGCGGACGGCCATAGGGAGGCTACACTCCCCTGCACCATTGGTCATAGATGTTGTCAGCTGTCTGAAGAGGAGTCTGAAGCACCGACTGAAGAGATCCCCTTTCTTCAGAAGAATTATTGGAAAAACACTATCAGCGAGCAATTTCCTATAACAATTGGCTACCACTTCTCTGCATCTTGACCACGTCCTTCATAATTCCTGTGGTTCATATACTGTATATATAATACTTCTTTTTTGCTTTTTAATCCCTGTAAGACATGATTTGTAAAGAAATAGTTCTTCCAGAAATCAAATTCTATAAAAGTTAATTATTTTTCCAGATGTGTATTACTTTTCTTCTCATGTAGAGTACAAAAGAAGATATTTTAAAGTACTCAATAACAACAATTTAGAATTTTATCCACCAAAAACACTGAAAATTGATTGAAATACTATTTTTTGGTATACATTTTTTGTAATTTGCTCAGCTGATATTGATAGCAGATACATTCTTTAAAATGAATGATAACTCGTCTCTTAAATACATCAATGTTTCAGCAAGCATTATTACATATTTCTGTCTTTAGTGACCCTGACCTATGTATCTAACATGGATCTCTAACTGATGCAATGGTACAAATCTTGTCTAAATATGTTAATAACAATTCATTCATTCATTTTCTTTTCGGCTTAGTCCCTTTATTAATCTGGGGTTGCCACAGCGGAATGAACCGCCAACTTATCCAGCACAGCTCATTCACACACATACACTATGGACAATTTTAGCTTACCCAATTCACCTATACCACGAGCACCCGGAGGAAACACACGCAAACACGAGGAGAACATGTAAACTCCACACAGAAATACCAACTGACCCAGCCAAGGCTCGAACCAGTGACCTTCTTGCTGTGAGGTGATTGTGCTACCCACTGTGCCACCATTATCAGAATTGACATAAAATGTTATTAAAAAAAAACAACAACTATCAATTCCAGTCTTCAAAATACATATTTTCGTTTTGACAGCTTATTGACCAGCTCCACCATCCAGTGACCCTGAAACTTATACTTCATTGTATATAGTAATTATTGCTCTGTAAATTCATTCAAGCACATTTTGTTTCTTTTTGGTGTAATTGCTGGATTAAGAATGTAACAAATGTAATTAAAAAATGAAGCCCATGGTTAGGGTTGGTGTTAAGTTATCCATAATAATAACGGATTAACAGAATTTTATTTTACAAATGAAGCATGAGCACACATTGTTTTGCACCCCATAAAGACAACCAAGCCTTAAATAAACACTCTGGACAATCCCTTTAAAACACTCCATGTATCTGGAAAACATTGTGCAATTCTGAAAGTGCTTTACATAGGTGAATGGGCTCGACAAACCACCTGTAGGAGACATTCTTTCCTTATATAATTCTTATATAATTCCTAATAAAACCCTTTAGGTTTGGTAAATATTCTTTAGGTAAAAATATGTACCCTTTAAGTACAAAAGTGTATTGTTCCAGTTAATGCTTTTGTATCTTTACTCCTGAGAGCGTATATTGCTGCTCTCTGGTGATTTGAAGTGCTTTTTTTACCCTCATTTGTAAGTCGCTTTGGATAAAAGCGTCTGCTAAACTAATAAATGTGCATGTATTTCAGACGGCCCCTCTTCAGTACTCGGCTGGCGACGGTGTTGATGACACTTTACAAGTGTAAAACTGCATCTGAAACATTTTGAGCTTGTCCACTTTCGACCACTTCCAGACGTAGTCTGAACACATTCATTCAGCTTGCTTTCACAGTGTAAGAGCTGATGTGTTTGGTAGCATTCATAAAGCCACAACAGACCACCCACTTTTTGTCGACTGATTTAACGCATGATTGCCACGGATAAAAAGAGAAAGCACACCAAAACAAGGTATTCATACTTCACTGTGCTGCACCAAAACACACTTATCACAATCACAGATGCCATCCACATACTGCACATACTGCAACACCAGGTGGAAAAGTGCCTGTAATGTATAGCTATTTGTATATGGAAGTTCACAGGGGGCCTCACAGTGGCGCAGTGGGTAGCACGATCGCCTCACAGCAAAAAGGTCGCTGGTTTGAGCCTCGGCTGGGTCAGTTGGCATTTCTGTGTGGAGTTTGCATGTTCTCCCTGTGTTGACGTGGGTTTCCACTGGGTGCTCCGGTTTCCCCCACAAGTCCAAAGACATGCAGTATAGGTCAATTGGGTAAGCTAAAATTGTCCCTAGTGTATGTGTGTAAATGAGTGTGTGTAGATGTTTCCCAGTGATGGGTTGCAGCTGTAAGGGCATCCGCTGCGCAAAACATGTGCTGGATAAGTTGGCGATTCATTCCGCTGTGGCGACCCCAGATTAATAAAGGGACTAAGCCGGAATGAAAATGAATGAATGAATAAATATTCCAAAACTTTCTATAATGGATTTACTGCTGTTGTAATTTCAGTGTATGGAACATCAGTGGAGAATATGTTTTACAATAGGGTGCCGCAAGCCTGCAAAATGCATTCACATTCCTTAGCAGCAAAACAAGCATTTAAAGCAATAGAAACTAACGGCACTCATGTTCTAATGTTTTGGGCTAAAAGCATTTCTCTTTATGTAAAACTTTGAGAACTTCTCCAAATGCTTTTACTTTTTTCTGATGTCTAGGTTTACGCATCAGGCTGTGTTTTGTTGATAGCCTTGGGTAAAGTGGTTTTCAAATGTAAGGTCTGACAGAAATTACAGCTCTGTGAAGCTTAAATGTGTTTATTTTCATTCAGATTTTCATTCAGATGGGTTAATTCCATGGGTATTTTTAAAGCTGTATTTTTGTATTGTATTATTCAATTAGCACATCTATGAAGCCATCTGCTCATTGCTTTTTGAAAGTTGTTGCTCTTTGTGAATGAAGTTTGTTCATGTTTAGCATGAGCTGTTGTTATATACGAGTCCGTTCACCTTGACGCATCAAATCATTTCTGGTTTTGGTGACCAATGGACCTACAAAGCAATTTCACTTCAGAGTTGTTTCATGATGCTTTTTAAATCAGAAGTCTAATTGTTGGAGTCTTTTCCTGCTGACACATCCTGTTATTACAGACAATCAATTTAATATTGCTCACCTTTACAGCAGCATGCGCAATTGTGCCTCAGTTCTTTCAAGGTTCAGCTTTTCAGGTGAAATATTACAGTTGTTAAAATAGCCTTTGCTCAGTTTGAGCATTACAAATGCTTGTGAGCTTTGACATTAGTTGCTTCAAATGAAAGTTCAGCCATAAAAATCTGCTGTTAATTTACTCACCATCAGGCCATTCAAGAGTTTTTTTTTAAAAGTCCTCGTTTTCAATGGGTTTTTGATTTTCTACATGATCTCTTAATGGTAAAAAAAAATCAGCTTCCAAAAAAACAAAAGCTAAAACAGAAAGTCTGGAGACCTTTTCAGAAATATTTTAAATAGACATCTATATCTTAATAATAATAAATATGTAATTAAATGTGTAATTGTGTTTTCCTGATACCTGTTTGATGAATTGAACTAGATTATTTTATGGTGTATGTGTTGTGTAAATGTATCTAAATGATTTATATTGTATTTATTTTCTCACGTAAAATGGACCTAGTCAAAATGTTTTTAACCGAAACTCTGGTGATTCATAAAATTAATGAAGCAAAATGATTAGTTTGTGCAAGAAAATGAACATTATTTTCAACATGATTTCCTTTAATCCACATTCTGGGCAAACAGTCTTGAAAGCATTAATGACCAAATGTGAGTGTCCTGCCATATAATGAGTTTATGTTTATGGAGTCACATGTATTAATTTTGTTGCACCTTTATATGTTTTGACTCTCAAAGTGCCGTTATCTAGTGACTTGATGTGGAGGAAAGACACATTTATTCTTTATTGACCTATGCAAAAAAAATTTTACCTAACGTGTGAAATCACCAATAATCATGCTTTTTGTTGTTGTTGTTGCTGGTTCTAAACTTGCTCAAGTTTGAGTAATATTCATTCATTTATTCATTTTCTTTTCGGCTTAGTCCCTTTATTAATCTGGGGTCACCACAGCGGAATGAACCGCCAACTTATCCAGCATATGTTTTATGCAGCAGATTCCCTTCCAGCTGCAACCCATCACTGGGA
>CAIGQW010009980.1:0-10522 GCA_903798125.1 Danio choprae
AAAAAAACACAAAAAACACACAAACACAGCATTTTTCAAACAAATGCAGCTCCGACAACTGACGTCAAATATGACTATTGCTCCGTTTCATCATTTCAAGTGCAGATGTGTCCATGCCATCAATAATGTTCAAGTAACAGAGAAAAGCATCTGAAGGAGAGCTTTGCGAGTGTGTTCGTATGTGAACAGAGGAACGCATTGGGCTCTGAAACACAACTGCCCGTGCAGCTGTGATCCTGCGCAACATCTGAGCCTCATAAATCTTTTGAGATTCATGGACGGCTCGCTTTTCGCACTCTTTCACACATAGTGTACACAATAGTCCTATGGGGAAATCCGTTGTAAGGGTCGTGAAACCCTCGTCTTTCAGTTCAATGTTACCCTAGAATTATTATAATTTTTTTGAATGCAACATAAACGGGTGTGGAAAGTTGTGAGATAAGGTAGGGGAGTGTGTGTGACAGGGCAACCATCATCTGTCAGTGGCCCATACTGAAATCTGAGGTAAAACGCAAGAAAGAAAAAATGCAGGATTTATATTTTTAAAGAGTACTTATTTTAAAATCTCTACACGCATTGAAGCAGAGTTTCTGCAGGTTTTATGAGGGTAAATCTAAGTCAAGAACATTTAGGGAGGGAAAAATGAAGGCAAAACAATACAGCAATATGTTGAAAATTATGCATAATAGGGAGTATATAAAGCATCATTTCAAAGAAAAAATATACATTCCACACATTTAGGCACTATGGTGATGCAAAATCCCGGAAAAAATTAGGTTGTATTAAACAAATTAACATATTATTAATTAACATATTAAACAAACTAACCTTAAAAAAATAATGATAATAAAATGTTCTGTGTGTGTTGAGTAACTATTTTGTAATAGTAATTGCATATAGACGGCACAGCAAAACATAATATGTACAGTAGGATAATTATAAGTAACTGTTGATCTTTTTTTTACATCAATTGTCTTTCATGCATAAACAACCACCTTTAGTTAAATAAAAAAAGTAATATTTTTACTCCTGGTGTTTATTTTCTGTGTAGCACAAATTCCTAAGCGTTAAGACAGTAACATCAACATGTGCAGACAGATTCTGTCTGACAGGAAATATGATTGTCCTGGCTTGGGCTAATGTAATGACTCCACTAACTCATATCTTCTTCTTTTTTTAATCCATGTTGACATTAAAGTCATCTGCATAGCATTGCTGTCATTACAATACCTGCTCATTATAACTTACACACGGGAAGTTATTGGCCGTGGATGAGCGCATTAACATACAAAGACTCTTGCTTGGGATGATGACGGTGGTTGAAAAAAAATATATAAATCATAAAAAGTGGGGATTTTGAAAATTGGGGAGGACATGATCCCCCTAGTCGCCAGTGGAAATTATTAAATTATTTCCCTGTGTGTCCCTCATGTCGCATCACTTACCTGGATGAAGAGTCACTCGAACACAGGCCGTCCCTGAAAAACACACTTTTGATTATTTTCAGGATTTTCAAAAATGTCTTCAGACTTAGGTCCTGTCCAGACGAACATGGGTATTTTCAAAAAAGCATTTTATTAACCCAGTTTTGCTGTTTGTCCACATGAAAATGCAGTATCGGTTAACTGAAATTGAAAGTTTCTGAAAACTCCAGCCAGGGTGAAGATTTCCCAAAACTCCAGGTACAGTGTGCTCGTGTGGACACTACAACTAGTTTTCGCTACATGAAGTCAGCGTGCACGCTGTTTTCTCTATTCTGATTGGCCAACACGGCTGGGTTCACACCAAACGCTGAAGATGCGAATGACGCAAATTCCGCAAGTTGCCGGCAAATGCATCACGTCATTCGCACCGCGAGACAGTAGTCAGCCTCTGTTCTCACCTACGAATTTACTTGTGTGCCATTTACTTGTGTAATTACTTAATTCCCTGTTTGGTGTGAACCCAGCACAAAAGTGTCATAATTATTGCCACCTATTGGTTCGGCAAGCTCTTAACATGCATCGCAGTGGGTTTTGGCATTTTCATCTGATCAGAGTTTTTTTTTTAAATGAAAGCAGGAAAACTACCCATGTATTTTCAAAACTGTGTTTTTCCTACGTGGCTTGGCTGTTGGTCATTAACTAAAGGTTAATTTATAGCGATTTCAACGGTTCAGGCTGGTGGTGGTGGTGTAATGGTGTGGGGGATATTTTCTTGGCACACTTTCAGCCCATTAGTATCAATTCAGCATTGTGTCAACGCCACAGCCTACCTGACTATTGTTGCTGACCATGTCCATCCCTTTATGACCACAGTGTACCCATCTTCTGATAGCTACTTCCAGCAGGATAACACACCATGTCATAAAGCATGAATCATCTCAGACTGGTTTCTTGAACATGACAATGAGTCCACTGTATTCAAATGGCCTCCACAGTCACCAGATCTCAATCCAATAGAGCACCTTTGGGATATGGTGGAATGGGAGATTCGCATCATCGCATCAATATTGACCATAATCTCTGAGGAATAATTTCAGTACCTTGTTGAATCTATGCCACAAAGAATTAAGGCAGTTCTGAAGGCAAAAGGGGCTCCAACCCGGTACTAGTAAGGTGTACCTAATAAAGTGGCTGGTGAGTGTAGTACAGTATATATAGTATAGTATATATAATCATGCATTTTCAAAACTGTGTTTTTTCCTATGTGGTCCATGTGGTTTGGCTGTTTGTCCACATGAAAATGCAGTATTGGGTGACTGAAACAGAAACTTTCTGAAAACTCTGGCCAGCGTGAAGATTTTTCAAAACTTGTGTTCTTGTGTGCTTGTGTGGATAATAAAACCAGAGTTCTGCCTCATTACCATTTTCTCCTTTCTGATTGGCCAACATGGCTGGGTTCGCAGCAAACGCCAAGGGTGTGATTGACGTGACTTCCATGCATTCGCGGCAAATGCGTTGTTCACACTGTGGGACAGCAATTTGTCGCATCTTTGTATTGACTTGTATGCTACTTAATTCCACGTTTGGTGTGGACCCAGCATAAAAGGCGTTGATCGCCGCCTGTTGGTTTGGTGTGCCCTTAACATGCATCATAGTGTGTTTTCACGTGGACAGAGATGTTTTTAAAAAAACAAAAAGCAGGGAAAACAATTCCCATGTACGTGTGGACATGGCCTTACTTCTAATCCTCGATGGATTCAATGTTTCAAAGAAAATTATTTTAAAAGATTTTATTAAAAATGTTAGACTCAGCCTAAAATAGGATATTCTCTTGAAAACAGATGCCCACCTGTCTGAGTAATAGGAGTCGATGTAGTCGTGCGTCCTTTTTTTGTTCCTGCAAAGAGAAGTCTGCAATTAGTCAACAAATACACAAAGCGGAGTCGACCAAAAGAGGGCTTGATATTTTTGGGGGTAAATAAAAAACTAATCAGAAAAATTTAGAAGCTTATTAAAGAATGAAATAAAAAAAATTGTTAAATAATCACTTTTTCCTTAAAATAGTATGAGGAAATATGAGCAAAATTATTTTCTTCATGCAAAAAGTAGACTACACTTAGTCATAATTGCAGAATAATGCACATTCCAAATCCTGAATGAAATCGCATTTAAAATACATTTATTTTGTAACCAAAACACTGATAATAACTAAAACAAAACGTGTTTGGCATAGTATGGAGCATGCTCTAAACACACCGCAAATAAAATGTGTACTTCTATAACCATGCGAAATATATTACAATATCAACATCGCCACAATTCAATCCAAAGCAATTGCTTTGCATAAATACAAGGTATTTGTTGATTAAAAAACCTGAATCATTGCATTTAAAAGCTTGCAATGTTTCTTCCCGTTTGCAAACTTGGAGTTTTAGGATAATAAACATTAAAAAATAATAACCAACTGAATTAAAGATATCGGCATCAATTATTATAGTCATTTATGTTTTAGTCATCTAATACGAGTGTCTACAATCTACTGTCTACTATACTGTACATCCAACGCAACTGGATTGTAACGTATGTTGCCAGATTAAGATTAAAAATGCTTTAACATTTGAATATTTTGTTAATTGTGTGAGGTGATGAGCTTCATACAAGATCTGGCAACTTGACAAACAATCCCAAAATGTGATGTTTCGTAACTAGATTGGGCCATACAAATTACGGGAGTTTCTCCTAAAAACTAAATGAGAGGATGGCGGGAGATGGGTGTGAAATAAGGGAGACTTCAAATTGGCAGGTATGGGTTTAGCAAGTCAAAATCATTCACAGATGCTAACAAACAAATGAGGGCGGCACGGTGGCTCAGCGGTTAACACTGTCGCATCACAGCAAGAAGGTCACTGGTTCGAGTCTCGGCTGGGCCAGTTGGCATTTCTGTGTGGAGTTTGCATGTTCTCCCTGTGTTGGCGTGGGTTTTCCTCCGGGTGCTCCAGTTTCACCCACAGTCCTAACACATGCGCTTTAGGGGAATTGATTCATTAATTGACTGTAGTGTATGAGTGTGTGTGTGTGTGTGTGTGTGTGTGTGTGTGTGTGTGTGTGTGTGTGTGTGTGTGTGTAAAAACTTAATTGCTTGGGGTATAAATTATAATATTTTCCTATTTCTTAAGCATCTTGGAACACAATATCAATGACCTAATGGCAACAATTGGAAGGTGTTTGATAAAGGATGTCTCTCATCATTGACAATCATGATAGCCTTATTTGTATATACTTTAAATACTCTTTAGTTTTATTCCCAACAACTTACTAGCTGTTGTTACCACATTCCCCATTGAGCATTTCCATACCAACAGATTACACAAAATGTTATTATTATTTTCACTATTATTATTATTATTATTATTATTACTATTTATTACTGACTGATTTATTTTCTTATTAATTCTTAATTTGTTGATTTTTTTCATCTTATTTTGTGTAAAAAAAAAAAATAATAAAATAAATAAAGAGATTTGAGAAGATTAGAATATTTTTAACAAAGTTTTTCTTGTGGAAAACCTGATGCGGCCCAGCCTAACCCAGACTCTGCCTCTTGGGGCCCCCAGGTAAATTGAGTTTGAGCCCCATGATATACACCCATCAGTTTGAAAACCCTCAACATGAGAAAAGTAAAATATCATCAACAGAGGCACTTTTAAAACATTAAAATCAAGGGTGTGTGTTGCTCACCCCGGGGTCCACTCGTTGCCTTCGGGTGGGTGTGCCTGAGTAACCATGGCAACCGGCGTTGTGTGAGGCGTAAATGGGCTGCCGATGAGGATATTTCCAGAGTGAGAGACTCTCTGCGGTGTGCTTAAAATCTACACACAAAAATCACACACACACACACACACACACACACACACACACACACACACACACAAATAAAGAGCAGTTTAGGGGTTATGCAAATCATAACTGAAAAATAGTTTGGCGACAAGTCAAGACCTGTAGAAAGTGCTACTGTACATGGACCCTTTTAACAAGACTGTTATGAAGTGTTTAATGGTCAGCATCAGCATCTCAAATCCTTGAAAGATTTTAATATTTAGATTTTAGATCATTTATTTGATTTACGTATGCATTATATCATCTTTTCATCAAATTACGAAAACGAATTACTGATTGTGTGAGGTGTTTCTATGGGGGCAGGACAGTAAACTTGACATTGTTTTTTCTTCTGGCTTCCGTTATCATTGAGTACATTTACATGGACACCAATAATTCAATTTTAATATGATTAAGACAATACTCTGATTAAGAGTCTACCATGTAAACAGTGATTTTTGATTAATTTAATCAGATTAAGGTCATAATCGAACTAAAGAGAAATCAGATTAAGACACATGGAGTATGCCGATTTTAGTCGCATTATTCAAGTGCAGTGCAGACATGTAAACAACTTAATGAAACTATTACCATCATGTAGGACTTTCGCTGCGTTTTGCGACAGGATAGTCTACACACACATGGCTGTTTGACACTGCACCTACCGAGTCAGTGAAGACCACAGACACATACACCGCGAAATGCAGAAAGTTTTTTTCTCCCATTCAGTGTGTGCTGAAATTTCATTAAAACAACACTCTTCCAACAGTTCATAGTTGCATCCAATATCTTGTTTGTCATGGGAGGCATGCATGAAATGTTCCTGAATGAAAGTGAAAGTGCCAAACTGCAGTTAAAGTTGACAAATTAAAAATTATGTAATGGTTCTAAACCAGCTACATGTATGTTAGACCCAATTCCAACTAAGTTACCGAAAGAGTTGTTACCTGTAGTAGGAGAACCTCTTCTTAATGTTATTAACTCTTCTTTATCTTTAGGCCATGTGCCAAATCCTTTCAAGCTAGCTGTTATTAAGCCTATTATTAAGAAACCACAACTGGACCCCAGCAACTTAGCTAATTATAGGCCTATTTCAAATCTTCCATTTATGTCTAAAATACTAGAAAAAGTTGTTTCAGCCCAATTATGCTCCTTTCTACAGATGAACACTGTTTTTGAAGTGTTTCAGTCAGGTTTCAGGCCTCATCACAGTACAGAAACCGCATTAGTGAAAATAACCAACGATCTACTCTTAGCTGCTGACCAAGGCTGCATCTCGTTATTAGTTTTACTGGATCTTAGTGCTGCATTTGACACCATTGACCACAATATACTTATAGATCGCTTAAACTCTACAGGTGTCCAGGGACAGGCTCTACAATGGTTTAAGTCATACTTAACTGACCGTTACCAGTTTGTTAATATAAATGGACAGCCTTCACAAACCAGGCCAGTAAAGTATGGGGTGCCTCAAGGGTCAGTTCTAGGCCCTTTGTTGTTTACAATATACATGCTACCCCTGGGAGACATTATTAGAAGACATGGGATCAGCTTCCACTGCTATGCAGATGATACCCAATTATATATTTCAACAAAACCTGATGAGACATCTGAACTGTCTAAACTAACTCAATGTATTAAAGATATTAAAGACTGGATGACCAACAATTTTCTTCTCTTAAACTCAGACAAAACAGAATTATTACTTATTGGGCCTAAATCCTGTACACAGCAGATCTCACAACTTGACCTGCAAATAGAGGGATGCAAAGTTAGCATTAGCTCTACTGTAAAAGATCTGGGCATTATATTAGACAGCAATTTATCTTTTGAAAATCATATCTCCCATGTCACAAAAACCGCCTTCTTTCATCTGAGAAATATCGCTAAGTTACGAAATATGCTATCCATCTCAGATGCAGAAAAGCTAGTTCACGCTTTTATGACCTCTAGGCTGGATTACTGTAATGCTCTGTTCGCTGGTTGCCCAGCATCTTCTATTAATAAACTTCAGCTGGTACAAAATGCAGCTGCCAGAGTTCTTACCAGGTCTAGAAAATATGATCATATCACCCCAATTTTATCCTCCTTACACTGGCTGCCTGTTAAGTTCCGTATTGATTACAAAATATTGCTTCTTACCTATAAAGCTTTAAATAATCTAGCTCCTGTTTATCTAACTAACCTTCTGTCTCGTTACAATCCAACCCGCTCTTTAAGATCTCAAAACGCAGGGCTCCTGGTAGTACCTAGAATAGCAAAGTCGAGTAAAGGAGGTCGAGCCTTCTCATTTATGGCTCCTAAACTCTGGAATAGCCTTCCTGATAATGTCCGAGGCTCAGACACACTCTCTCAATTTAAAACTAGATTAAAGACTTTTCTTTTTAGTAAAGCATACACTCAATGCATCGCATAACGGTATGGTATATTAGTGTACTCCTTCCGTCTTAATACACCAGCCATTGTGTTAGAAACTCTCATATGCTTTACATTGTTGTTATATAACTGCTATCTTCATCCATAACAATCCTTTTCTTTCTGGTTTAAATACACTATGAACAGCAGCTACGCTAAATATTTTCTTTATTTTCTACTTCCACCTGGGGATACTCATCCCGAGGTCCCTACAGATTTGCAGCGCCATCGATGCGATCCTAGACCTCTGAAGAGATGATCCGAAGGTATCCTGGACCAGGCCGTATCCCGAGCTGATACCGTGGTGGCCATGGAGGAATGGAGCGCATGAGACTGATTCCTGAAAGGCTTCAGTGATTAACAAGTCTACGTTTGATCCTGTGGGCCAGCCTACCCTCCCGCTGGTGCCCTACCCACACCTGCAGCTTACACGATGGATGTCAGCTTCTCCAGCCCGGCGACTAGACTGCAGCTCCACATAGAAAGTTTGGCCAGAGGAAATGACCATGCCTAACATAGCCTGCTTTCTCTCGAGGTTTTTTTTTCCCTTCACTTCGTCAATTGGTGAAGTTTTTTTTCCTCCACTGTTGCCACTGGCCTGCTTGGATTTGTGGAGCTGCGCTTCGGTGGATTTGCTCTTCAGTGTTTGAACTTTCACCAGTGGAACTTAAGCCACACTGAACTGAACTAAACTGAACTGAACTGAACTAAACTCAAAAATGTGGACTTTAATTGAACTTGTTAAGCTGCTTTGACACAATCTACATTGTAAAAAGCGCTATATAAATAAACTTGAATTGAATTGAATTGAAAAATTAAACACCCAAATGAAACTCCGGATGAAATGTGGATAGAGCGGTGACGCAATGACATTAATCGAATTATGTGCTATAACATGTAAAACGGGATCATGAAAGGAACATTCAAAAAGCATGTAAACACCTTAATCATATTATTGGCTTAATTAGATTAAGGCAAATGATTCGATTACTGATGTCCATGTAAACGTAGTCAGTCTCACACTATTTTTTTTTCTGAAAGTCTACACCATTGTGGAGTTTTTCTTTTATTATTTCAACTAATACGATTGTAAAAAAAAAAAATTTGTTGTAGTCTCACATTCAATGCGCTCTAAGTTTACCCAACTCTGACAACTTCCGCTACTGAGAAACCTGGAAAAGTGGAAAGGGTCCATTGAGAAGGTTTATTGTGAGTTCGTTTTGGAAGTCAGACCCTGCTGGCAGATCCTGTAACTGCATCATTACTGAATGAAACATCTCTCTTTTATAGATAATAAAAAAAAAATGGCCCAGGTTGTGCACTTCCAGTATACAATGACCAGTGTTGTGCACATTCCTTTAAAAGAGTAATTAGTAATAGTTACTAGTTACTTCTCACAAATAGTAACTGAGTTAGTAGCTGAGTTACATGATTATAAAAGTAACTGATTACCAGGCAAAGTAACTATTGTGTTACTTTTAAAAAATCTAAATAAATATAAAACATAGTACACTAATCTACACTATTTTAATGCTGTTGTGGGGCAATGTGAGAGACAATGGCAGCATGTGCTTAACTATATATCTAGATATTATGTTGTTTAATTCTGTCTGAGTAATAAGTGTTTGCGGTGGAGAAAAGTTCTATTTGCTTTGACTTGTGTGAACACCCGCACTACTCTGCCTCTGATTGGCAAATGATGGAGATGTACTCTATCTAAGCCAATCATCACGTTCACAGTTACACCACATTCACAGACACACCAATCATCATCACTGATTGGTTATATGTCCCGCCCCAGCCCCGAACACACACACAACTGATTACTCGTTACTCCAATAAAGTATCGCCATTAGTAACGCCGTTTATTTATAGCGCCCTTATTCCCACCACTGACAAAGACCGCCATTGAGATGAATGGCAAAGCGAACAGATACTCCAGGTGCAACACAACTCTTTTCTTCGTGCTGTTAGGATCCACACGAGCAGTGCTGGTGTACTATATGAGGACATCCCGGCAATCATTTCGCTCTCTTCTCTGCTAACCTGAATCTCTCACAGAGAGCATGTGCTGCAGCCCCCGGGGAGAGTAAACCTTCCTCCTTCAGCCTAAAACAGCACAGCAAGGACATCCTCATCCATCAGAGCTGCTCTACACACCATTGATCCTCCTCCTGGCCCTCTGGATTTATGCAGAAAGACACTGTAGTGCTTCCACAGTACAATTGCAGCAGGGTGGAGTATGTGAGGGTTGTCACGATACCATACATTCATGTCACCATATTTAACCACGATACCAAATAGTTGTGCTGAACTACATATATATTTTGAGCATCATGATATCGCAATGTGTGTATCTGCAATAGTCACATCGCAGGATTAGATTGTTTATTAAAGATTAAAAGATCAAATATTATTTTTTAAATTATTTATACAACGATGATGACCATGCGATTTTACATTTGATCGTTCATTTTCTGTACTTGAATACGGTTACACTTCCCAGAAAACCTTTTTATTTGTTGCTCTGTCGTTTTTATATATGCTTGTAATTTATTATATTTTACGTAGATGCACTGCATAGAAAAAGACTTGATCCAAATCTATCTAAATGAATGAAATCCTTCCAAATAGATCTATTCAAATCATCAGGTGAAATTATAGTCAAATCGCAATTTATATTGCATCAAAACAACATATCGCTTATATATTTTATAATATATAACAACATAACATGTATATATATATATGTATAAAAATCTAAATAAATAAATAAATAAATAAATAAATAAATAAATAAATATATA
>CAIGQW010009993.1:0-13576 GCA_903798125.1 Danio choprae
TTTCAGTAAATATATATATTTGACATTTCATATTCTGTTATCAAAGTTCATGTCTTTCATCAGAATAACATTTCCCAAAAACTACAACTTGAGTTGGTATGGAATGACCCAACAGCAACTCAATGATGCTAAAACACAATCTACATTGTAAAAAGCACTATAGATATGAAGATGAATTTAGTAGAAAACATTAACACTGAGGTTTCCTGGCCTCTCCGTTGCCGTGTTGGGATTTTTGAGATTCTGAAATAAACCAAGTCAATAACACCACAGCACTATTTTTCAGAAGGATCAACAAACCTAGTCGAGCACAATGTAATGTGGATTGTATACACCCCATAGGACAGGCTTTTCAAACTTTTCAAGATTAATATTGTCCAATACAGCAGTTTGGTAAGAAAGATTCAAGGTCATCATAGGTCTGCATTTTAAAAATAGTTTTATTTTCATACCATTTTAAAATTAGCTATTCAATTCAGTTTAGTTTGTTTCAAAATTGTGTTAGTTGTAGTTTAGCTTTATTTTGTGAACACATTTCTATTTATATTTTATATATTTAGATTTAGTCCTTCTAGTTATACAGAATGAGTGCTTTTTAATTCAGAAAATAATTACTTTTGCTTATTATTATTTTATTTCACTTAGTTTTCCAGTGTCTGTTGTTAGTTCAGTTCAGTTATTGTGAACTATTCACTTTAGTTCAGTTCATGAAAATGTTTTTGTCCAATAGTTTTGATCTTTGTTATAGTTTACTAAAATAACCTTGGCATGGATTAGATAATTAGATAAAAATAACCAAAAAAATGCAAAAAGAAAACAAAGGACTCTTTAGACACAAGACTGCTCAAAGATATTTAATGTGGTCATAACTATACAAGTAACAAATTCATACAAAATATATATATAAAAAAACCAAATGAAACGTAAAACATATCTACAAAGCTCATGGGGTTGTGCCTTGGTGCCATTTCTTGAAGCAATTACGCGATGACACGAAACACAGCGCCACCTTGCAGTAGGAGCAGAATATGGGAGTCTTGTTTTTGTTTCTTTCTAATTTGCACATGACACAAAGTTTTCTCCCAGTCGTTGCATCTGCTCCGTAATACTCTGGGTAACATTCTTTTGTCCGGCTGGGCAAGTCAGGAGGAGATAGCTCTATGTCGGAGGGCGAATATGTATTCGGGGAAGAAGGCATGTGTGCCGAATTGTCAATAGATTCTTTGGAAGCAGATGTCAAGGGATCTTTGAACACAGGATTTCTGTCTCTTCCAGCACTTACCAACTCCGACACAAGTGTTTCCCTGAACTTTTTGTAGGATATCTTTTTTGGGGCTTTCGCCAATTGTTGGTGAAGGACGAAACTGTTAACCACTGCAATGTCAAGAAAATGGTAGAAGATCATCTTGTACCATTTTGTGGTCTTAAGAACATTATAATACTCTATGAGGGAATCCGAGAGATCAACAGTGTCCATATATTTGCTGTAGTCTTTCACAGCAGATGGAACAGGGATTGCGCATGTTTTCCACACACCATCTTTACCTTTGGTTTTTCTGCTGACAGTATCTTCTGTGAATGCTTTGTGAATTGTGGAACACATAAGCACTTCTCTCGCATCCATCCACTTTACAAACAGAAGTGGACCTTGTCGACACCAGCGAATGGATCCTCTTTCAGATCTTTCAATTAAGTCATTGACCTTCGGTAAATTAGAGATATGATGCAAAGTTCCACAAGCAAAGATGCGGTTCTTCAACAAATCTGAGAAAAGAGTCGGACTGGTATAGAATTTGTCTGTGTATAACCTATAACCTTTGCCAAGGACGTTGTCATCTAGTAGTCTTATTACTGAATCGTACCCTACGCCTTTACCTGAAGAAGCTGAACTCTTTCCATCATACACAAAGAAATTCCATGTGTACCCACAGGATAAATCATTAAGAACAAAAAGTCTGTATCCCAATGTAGTTGGTCTATTCTTACATCGCTCGAGTCCAATCCTAGCCCTGGTTGCAACCATTCTCTCATCCACCGAGATCTCTCTGTTAGGATGAAAGTGTTTCTTACAAGCTGAAAGAAGGTCACTATAAAGAGGCTTGATTTTAAACAATCGGTCATAACCCGGGGTGTCTTTCTTCTTGCTGTTCTCCTCATCCTCATCAAGATCACAGAGGTTCAGATTGCAGGAGATTGCCTGAAACCTTGCCTGGGACATGATGGATTGTGGGTAGGAGAAATTGTACATTTGCTTTTTTGCCCAGTAGTCCACTATGGACTTAGTTTTTACTAGACCCATGTAGACAACCAGCGCCACATAGGAGTAGAATTCGGCAACAGTTAGAGGTACCCAGCAAAACTTTCCTACATTTGCCCTCCTTTCAGCATTGCTATTGGTGTTTCGGATGATTGTCTTGATGGCAGAGATGGTGAAAAACAATTGGAACAACTTTAAGGGAGTATACATTAAGTCATTCATAAACTGTGGACCTGGAGGTCGTTTGGGAGAGAACCTGTGAAGTACTGGTTTCTCATCTTCAGTGCTTAAGTCAAGCCATTTATCTGGTTTGCTACCTACTTCTGACCAATGTGAATCTGAGGTAAAAGATTCCTTGGTTCTGGTATGCCTTAAAGAATAAGTGGTGAAATGCTTTGATTTCTTTTCAGCAGTAGTGGACTGAGGGATGGCTCCGGAGCTGGATGTTGGTTCTGACCCAGGTTCTAATTTGGTAAACAATGTGGGATTGGGAGCAAGCTCCAAATATGACTTTAGGGTGGGATCAGAGGAGAAATTAGAGGTTGTTATGGGGCTAAAATCGGCAGTTATCTTTGAAGAAGGAATTGTGATAGGAGTGGGTTCAAGGATTGGTTTAGGATTGGATGGTAAAGAACTCTTACGGGGCCGACCTCTTCGTCTTGGTAAGGTGGGTACTGGACTAGGTATAAGTGTGGTTTGAGGAGTGGAATTATGAATGATAGAGGGAGTGGCTTCAAGAGTAATTTGAGTGGGTGTTGCTACAGAGGTAGAAGAGGGTTGAGAGATGGCTCTAGAGCTGGATGTTGGTTCTGACCCAGGTTCTAATTTGGTGAACAATGTGGGATCAGGAGCAAGCTTTAAATGTGACTTTAGGGTGGGATCAGAGGAGAAATTGGACATGGTTATGGGCCTAAAATTAGAAGTTATATTTGAACAAGGAATGGTGATAGGAGTGGGTTCAAGGATTGGTTTAGGATTGGATGGTAAAGAACTCTTACGGGGCCGACCTCTCTGTCTTGGTAAGGTGAAATTTGGACTAGGTATGAGTGTGGTTTGATGAGTGGAACTATGGACGATAGAGGGAGTAGCTTCAGGAGTAGGTTGATTGGGTGTGGCTTCAGAGGTAGATATGCGAGTGGATTCAGGGGTGGGCTGAGAGGGAGAGACTTCGGAGGTAGGTATGAGAGTGGATTCATGGGTAGGTTGAGTGGAAGTGGCTTCAGAGTTAGAAGTGGGCTGAGGGATGGCTCCAGGGCTAGATGTTGGTTCTGACCCAGGTTCTAATTTGGTGAAGAAAGTGGGATTGGGAGCAAGCTCCAAATATGACTTTGCGGCGGGATCAGAGAAAAAAAATGACATGGTTATGGGGCTAATATCAGCAGTCAGCTTTGAACGAGGAATGGTGGTGAGAGTGGGTTCAGGGATTGGTTTAGGATTGAATGGTAAAAAACTCTTACGGGGCCGACCTCTCCGATTTGGTAAGGTGGGTAATGCACTAGGTATAAGTATGGCTTTAGAAGTGGAATTTTGGATAACAGAGGGAGTGCATTCAGGGCTGGGTTGAGTGGGTGTAGCTTCAAAGTTAGAAGTGAACTGAGGGATGGTTCTAGAGCTGGATGTTAGTTCTGATCTGAGTTCTAATTTGTTGAAGAAAGTGGGATTGGAAGTTAGCTTTGAACAAGTAATGGCGATAGAAGTGGGTTCAGGGATTGGTTTAGGATTGGATGGTAAAGAACTCTTAAGGGGCCGACCTCTCCGTCTTTGTAAGGGGGGTACTGGACTAGGTATGAGTGTGGTTTGAGGAGTGGAATTATAGATGATAGTGGGAGTGGCTTCAGGGGTGGGTTGAGTGGGTGTAGCTTCAGAAGTAGGTATGGGAGTAGATTCTGGGGTGAGTTCAAAAATAGAAGTAGCTTCAAAGGTTAGTTGAATAGTAGTAGTTTTAAAGGTTGGTGTGGGAGTAATTTTAGGGGTGATTTCAGAAGTCAGAGTAGCTTTAGATGTAGATTGAATTGTACAGGCTTTAGAGGTGCGTGTGGGACTGGCTTCATGAGAAGATTCGGAGGTGGATATGGAGAGTTTGCCTTGTGATGAAGTAGGTGTAGGAGGATTGCCTCCCCTAGATGACTGAGCTGATGCAGGTGATTTTAAATGGTCTGGACTTTCCAGTAGAAGGTTCCAATCTTCACCAGAATCAAAACTGTAACAGAACACACGTGAAAAAAACTATAGGCAGCTTTTCGTTTGTGGCTTATTGTGCTACAATGGTGCTTTTCATGGGTCAAAATCTAGAGGAGTTTTCACTAAAACACAATGTTGTATAGCATGTATAAAGTAAAAAAAAAACATAGCTTCATATAGGCCTGTCTATGCTGTTATACTAAAATTAGACAACAAAAAACAGTGACTACACTTGAGTTTTCAAAATTTCATAGCTTTATTAAGAATCTACGTATATATTTTTAATATATACTTATGTTTATATAATGGGGTGAGGGGCACCCTTAAGTATGCTTATAAGTACGCAATAAGCGATCTCCACTGACTTTGATTTTGAAAACCCTTAAATAAAATGATATAATGACAATATAAAACTTTCCACATTTGAGAAGAAAAAGTGTTACATTTTAATCAGATGCCTTAACTGAGCAAAAAGATTTCATCTTGTCCAAATATTGTTATTTACATGGCCAAAAGGTAAGAAGAAATTATAGTTTTTATGAATAAACCTCTTAAGTTTGTACTGTAGGGGCAAAACATACAATACAGTGTTGATAAACACATTTGTTTCTCAAAACTTTTTGTACCATATTTGATACACAAAAAGGGATAATTAAACCCTCGTTTTTAGTAAGTTTAAATATGATCAATTATGGAAGCACATCCTTAAAATATATATATATATCATTTGCTCCATAAGAGAACGTGCAGTAGATCGGTCACAACAGCCTTTTAAAGCAAAGTCTTTGTGATAATTTAGACATCATTAAAAGTTGCATATCAAATATGATGACAGTAAGCTTTGTAAGTTTAAAAATGTCATTATTTCATAAACCACCCAATCCTGAGTTTAATTTAAGATTTTGATTGTTACTTTAAATAACTGTGAATCATTTGTTTTCATTGTATAGAATGTTTCATTGCATTAAAAAAACAGATAAGGGGCCCATCACACACAATATGTCTTTACATTTTATTATATCCCTTTCCAGGATTTTTTTTTTACGAAAAACTTGCGCATTAGGGATGTCTGTCACAGTCTTTCTGCAGCATCTTGCATGACACAGCCTTCAAAAAGTCAAGAGTCAGAAGCTGAAACAAGTTCAACTTAAAAAAAAAAAAACTACTTTCGATTTGGGACATCAGGAGGTCATGTAAATGCTAGTTACAAACAAAAAAACTCCAAAACTTCCTTACTCACTCATCTTCCCACAGCTCGTCCTCCCTCTCTGAATCACTGATCCCGTCAGTGTCTCCATCAAGGTCACTGTCGGCCTCGGGCTTGGGATCAGAGCCAAATATTGAGGTCAACTGATCATCCATGGTTGTTGGAGAAGGTTGAAAACTGAGCTCCGGGAAAGATTCAGAAGCAGGTGCATGATCAGAAACAGGTTGTGAAATGTGATTTAAGGGTCCGACTATCTGTTGTGCATTGGCCAATGGAAGAAATGCTAATGAAAGTCGTCGCCTCTTTGCATTGGGTGATTCTGAGAATTCTGGGTTTTCGTCCTTTGGAGCAGGGCTTTCTTCTTCAGTAGCATTCACACTGTAACAGAGCAAAGCCACTTTATTTGCATACATTTAGTTTGTAGTAACAAGGCCATACAAAAGTTTCACTTATTTTAACCAATTTCAACAACTTAAGTCAGATAAATGCAAGACTGAAAACCATTTTAACCCTTCATCAGGCAAATAACTAGGGTTGTCACGATACTGGAATTCGGTACCATACTCAAATGCAATACGTCCATTTCCCGCGAACATTTGAGCACCGTTGAGTGTGTTCTTAAACAGAGCTGATTTGCCATTGTGTTCACGTGCTCAACAGAAATGATTGTGATTGGCCGTGAAGGTCACCAGTTCACCAAACTCACCGCTGTTTACTGAGTGTAAACACAGATACAGGGAAACTGGAGCGTTTCAAAGTCACTATTTTGAAACCCTCCAGTGTCCCTGTATCTGTGTTTACACTCCGTAAACAGCGGTGAGTTCAGTGAACTGATGACCTTTACGGCCAATCACAATCATTTCTGTTGAGCACGTGAACACAACGGCAAATCAGCTCTGTTTAAGAACAATCTCTTGTTATTATTAATGTTGAAAACAGATATGAATAATAATTTTGTGAAACTGTGATACATTTATTGGTAACAATATAAAATAATAGTCCATTATTTGTGTAATAATTTTAGTTGGAAATAGTAATGTACTTATCAACATGAACTAAGTATGAATAATCGTGGAAAGCATTTATAAATCATAGTTCAACAATTACTAATGCATTATTAAAATCCAAAGTTATGCTTGTTAACATACACTCACCGGCCCCTTTATTAGGTACACCTGTCCAACTGCTCATTAACGCAAATTTTTAATCAGCCAATCACATGGCAGCAACTTAATGCATTTAGGCATGTAGACATGGTCAAGACGATCTGCTGCAGTTCAAACCGAGCATCAGAATGGGGAAGAAAGGGGATTTAAGTGACTTTGAACGTGGCATGGTTGTTGGTGCCAGACGGGCTGGTCTGAGTATTTCAGAAACTGCTGATCTACTGGGATTTTCACGCACAACCATCTCTAGGATTTACAGAGAATGGTCCAAGAAAGAGAAAATATCCAGTGAGTGGCAGTTCTGTGGGCGCAAAGTGGGCCTTGTTGATGCCAGAGGTCAGAGGAGAATGGCCAGACTGGTTCCAGCTGATAGAAAGGCAACAGTAACTCAAATAACCACTCGTTACAACCGAGGTCTGCAGAAGAGCATCTCTGAACGCACAACACGTCCAACCTTGAGGCGGATGGGCTACAGCAACAGAAGACCACACCGGGTGCCACTCCTGTCAGCTAAGAGCAGGAAACTGAGGCTACAATTCACACAGGCTCACCAACATTGGACAATAGAAGATTGGAAAAACGTTGCCTGGTCTGATGAGTCTCCATTTCTGCTGCTACATTCGGATGGTAGGATCAAAATTTAGCATCAACAACATGAAAGCATGGATCCATCCTGCCTTGTATCAATGATTTAGGCTAGTGGTGGTGGTGTAATGGGGTGGAGGATATTTTCTTTGCACACTTTGGGCCCATTAGTACCAATTGAGCATCGTGTCAACGCCACAGCCTACCTGAGTATTGTTGCTGACCATGTCCATCCCTTTATGACCACAGTGTACCTATCTTCTGATGGCTACCTCCAGCAGGATAACGCGCCATGTCATAAAGTGCGAATCATCTCAGACTGGTTTCTTGAACATGACAATGAGTTCACTGTACTCAAATGGCCTCCACAGCTGCCAGTTCTTAATCCAATAGAGCACCTTTGGGATGTGGTGGAACGGGAGATTCGCATCAAGGATGTGCAGCCGACAAATCTGCAGCAACTGCGTGATGCTATCATGTCAATATGGACCAAAATCGCTTGAGGAATATTTCCAGTACCTTGTTGAATCTATGTCACGACTGATTAAGTCAGTTCTGAAGGCAAAAGAGGGTGTAACTCTGTACTGCTAAGGTGTACCTAATAAAGTGGTCGGTGAGTGTAAGTTAATGCACTGTGAATAACTGACCTAGGGTTGGGTCGTTAGACACTGCCATCGTATATCGCAATGTTTCACATTAGACATTGTACGATGCCAAATTGGTCGACATCGCCCAACCCTAACATGAACTAATGTTATTTAACTTAAATAACGTTAACAAAGTTCATGTTAGTTAATGTATTAACTAACCATTATTTTTAAGTGTTTCCTATTTATTTTCCAAATTCTATTAGGAATTGAAATGTATAAATATCATAATCTGTAACACTCTAAATGTCCCTTTTTTACTTGTATAAAGAAAAGAGTAGCTATGAACAGGCACTTAAGAGTTACTCATGAACGCCTAAAACACTTCTGGATTTAACCGCATGCTTAACTCAAAAGAAGAAGAGAAAAAGACATATTAAATGTTAACAGCATGATGTTTACTCACCACGTCTGCTCTTCGGCTTTGCTCTCTCTGGAGTCGCCGTCTATCAGAATCTTGGTCGATGTAGTTGTACAGAAGAGTGTGGCAATCGATGCCGAATTCGAAGCAGATGTGGCAGAATTCGGGCTGAGATTAAAAGCAGATGTGGAATTCGGGATGAGTATGGGTGCAGAATTGGTATTCAGGTTAACGGAGGATGTGGGACTGGAAAGAGTTAAAGGACTGAAATTAGGACCGAGTGTAATCGTGGATGTGGAATTAGGCCCGATTTTAAGGTTCTGCGCTGAAGTATTAGGGATCAAAGTTGCAAACACAGGAGGTTTGGGCACGATCATGGGATACAGGGTGGCTTTGGGAAGGAGTTTGATCTTAGATTTGTCTTTCGGAGGTCTGCCTCTTCGTCTCTTCATGACAGGGGGAGCTCGTGCGATTTTAGGCAAAATCTGTTTCACTGGTGCTGGTGGTAATGGAGGATTGGAAACGTTTTTACGTGGACGTCCTCTTCGTCGCGGTAAAGATGATGATGATGGGGATGCATTTCTCTTTAATTTCGACTGCATGAGAGGCTCCCATTCTTCAGAAGAATCAATACTGCAACATAATAAATACACTTATAAGGAGTGCACTTAAACAATAAACAGAATAGTTGTAGTTAATAGTTAATAGTTGAATACTGTTGTGATCATAACAGATAGAGTAACCCAAAAACAATCAACTAAAAACAAAAAGTGACTGCAGTGCTTGCAAGACTGTATTGCTGACTGGTTATTGCAGGTTTCACAAAGTCAAAATCAAGACTTAAGACCATTATTAATGACATTCAGACTTTTACAGGGCTAAATGCTAAGAATTGTTTTTTTTCTAATGGGCTGGTGGTGCATAGTCATTTCTGTTTACCTGATCACCATGGCCAATCAGTGGTGTTTAAGAATGAGCTTAACAGCACTCAAATGTTATTGGGAAATGGACGTTTTTAACATTTCAGTACCATACTCAATCCTTTTGACAACACTAACTGATCCCCAAATCACTTTTTTGGAAACTTTGTAAGCATTTCAATGACATTAGCATCTTCATGTGAATAACTTACTAGGGTTGGGTCGATAGACGATGCCATTGTCCATTGCCGATAGACATCACAATGCAGCAGCAACCCGCTCGCGAATGATACACACTCAGGCCCCGTTTACACTAATACGTCTTAGTTTTAAAATGGCATTTTAGAACAAAAACGATCCACGTCCACACTGGCGTTTCATCTAGCATTTCTGAAAATATCTCCGTCCACACTATACCGCTGAAAACACACATCACGTGACCACACACACACACACACACACACACACACTCTGTCATGAGCTGCAGCGTATGCGCGTGCCTGAGCTCCAGCAGTCAGCAGGTGCTTTGAGCACAAAACCCCAGAGAGCAGTGCACGTCGATTGTTAAATGTGATATTTAATTAATCTTGTCTCTATCTAATGACTCATCAGTCTTTTGAATCTATCAGGTAACGTGTCACAGCGTCAGTACACTGCTTCAATGTTTCGCTTTCACGCTTGTACTTAGTAAGTTTAGCGAAAACCTCAGATACTGTTGATTGTGCACCTTTTTTACCTACCAAGTTTGTCGCCGCCATTAAGACGACACAGATCACTCTGTCTATTTATGCCAGAGTCCCACGGAAAAAGTGATTGACAGGTGGTAATTTGTGTGTAACTTATCTTTACTTATTTATGATTTGGTTATGGGTAAAACAAAGACCATGCGGGTCAGGTAGTTGAAACGGTGGGCTACAAATAATTAATTCTTTATGAATTAATTATTTCTAAATAATTAATTCACAGCCGCCTACGACGACAATGCCATCATCCATCGCGATGTTTCACATTTGACATCGTACGATGCCGAATTGCTCGACATCGCCCAACCCTATAACTTACACAAGCAAAGTCAAAGTTTAGATGGTCAACAGTGCTTTAACTAGAACATCTGGCTGTAAGAAGCATCTTTCCCCATTGACTGTCATTCAAATATAAACCATGTATTATTGCAAACAGTAAATCCACGCAGAGCTCCAATTGCAGATTGTCATTTATGTTGCATAGCAACAATGCTTTGCAGGGTCAGGTCCCTTTTGAAGGCTCTATAATTAACTGACTGCTTTTTTCCATGCATTAAATACATTATTGGCCACAGATGATGAATGCATTTATCCCTATGGTAAACAGTATAGTAAGCCTGCCTCCATAAGATTATATATGAATATGACCTGACATTTGGAGTTATTGTGGACATTTCCCACTGAAACAAAAAACTGTGACCCTGGACCTAGGACCATTTGAGCGCGTTCTTAAACAGTGCTGATTTGCCATTGTGTTCACGTGCTCAACAGAAATGACTGTGATTGGCCGTGAAGGTCATCAGTTCACCAAACTCACCGCTGTTTACTGAGTGTAACTACAGATACAGGGACACTGGAGCATTTTAAAGGTGCGATTCACTCGTATGCTGCCTCATAAACAAACCAGCTGATCGACATGACTGTTGAGCACGTGAACACAATAGCAAATCAGCGCTTAAGTG
The DNA here is from genome assembly GCA_903798125.1 of Danio choprae. Lineage (NCBI taxonomy): Eukaryota > Metazoa > Chordata > Actinopteri > Cypriniformes > Danionidae > Danio > Danio choprae. Next base: position 11,030 of record CAIGQW010009993.1, read on the forward strand.
TTAGCAGGAAATGGACATTTTTTAATTTTCAGTATTGATTGGTACTGAATTCCAGTATCATGCATCATGACAATCCTACCTGGACCACAAAACCACATCTTATGTTGTATATTTGTGGAAATAGCTAAAAATTACAGTATCATGTTTTTATTTAATGCAAAAATCGTTAATGTTATGCAGATAATGTTCAGTTAAGGCATTTTGTTAATGTCCTTAAGTAAATATATCCAAAACTTATGTTTGATTAGTAATATGCATTTCTGAGAACTTTGGTTTGGTCAACTTTAAAGGTCATTTTCTCATTATTTTAATTTTATTGAACCATCAGATTATAGATTTTCAAATAGTTGCCTAAATACTGTACGATAACAAACCATACAATAATGCAAAGCTGATTCATCCAGCTTGCAGATTGTGTATAAAACTCCATTCCCTCTAAAAACTGACCCTTATGACTGATTTTTTGCTCCGAGATTACATTTGAGAAAAAAAAGTTCATTACACAAATAGTGACGCCCCTAACGTGCACGATGACGTCGTTTTGATTTAGGCCTTTTTCCTCAAACATTAAAGAACATCAGCATGAATATAAGCATAATTAAATACACTTTAATAGTCATTGCCTGCTAATATGATTTATCTATTTTGAATTGGCAAATAATACTTTTCAGCAATTATATTAAGGAGAATGTCCGAATGTGCGAATATAAACCAATTTTAGCCCAATGTATTGATTTCATGGGGTCTTCACCATAGTAATTCAGCATCTTGCAAGCACTGCTTTCCCCCCTCTAGCCTAAAAACGGCATTTCAGTAAACAGTAAGTAAATTAAATTAAATTAATAAAAGAAAAACTATATTTGCTAAATATTGCACAATAACAAGCCATACAGCAATGCAATGCTAATTGATTCAGCTTTCAGGTTGTGTATAAAACCCCATTCCCTTTAAAAACTGACCCTTATGACTGATTTTTTGCTCCATGATTACATTTGAGAAAAAAAAAGTTAATTACACAAATAGTGACGCCCCAACGTGCACGATGACGTCATTTTGATTTAGGCCTTTTTCTCAAACGCTTAAGAACATCAGCATGAATACAAGCATAATTAAATAATTAGCCAAATATAAAATATAGTGTACTTGTTATTGAGGTAAAGTTGGTTTTATATTGCCCCATTCATTCGTTTTAACGATCCCTATATTGTTTACCACGCCACTTTAAATATTCGGTCAGAAATCGCATGTAATTATGACAACATTAGCACTATTTAATTGACTGTTAACAATACTTTGATAGTCATTGCCTGCTAATATGATTGATCTATTTAGAGTTTGCTAATAATACTTTTCAGCAATTATATTATTAAGGAGAATGTGCGAATATAAACCAATTTTAGCCCAATGTTTTGATTTCATGGGGTCTTCACCAAAGTAATTCAGCATCTTGCAAGCACTGCTTTCCCCCTCTTGCCTAAAAACGGCATTTCAGTAAACAGTAAGTAAATTAAATAAAAAATAAATGAAATAAACAATGTTCTACCCTCCAACAGGTAAGGAGGCTACATGTGACGTGAAACTCACTCTTCTTCGCGCGGTTCCTCCTCCTCGTCGTACTCGTCGCTGTCAGACAGAGGTTTATATTCAACATCAGCATCGCAGTCGTCTATTACACACTCGATTTCATAAAACATTTGCTTTTTCGCTCCGACATCCTCCGCCGATGCCATTTCGTGCAGACAAAAAAAGCGGAGAAAGCGACCCTCCTCTAACCGGGTTCAGGCGCAGCAGCAGCACATGTGCGCAGACTCCGGTTTCTGCGGAAGCCCCGCCCCCAACACTTGTCGCCGTCTCTGATTGGAGCACGCTCTTGATCGACGTGCCTGCGAACGGCTGAGATCATCAGTTATGCGACGTGGAAAAAAAGCACACGCTCAAAAGACCAAATAATTGAATGTTTTGAGTACAAAAAATAAAAATGTACTTACTTTTTTTATTCAGAAATGTAAAGTTTGGAAAATTGCAACCCAACTTATAGCCCAAAACTATACCATTGACACAGAAAAATGATGAGAAGCGTCTGATTTGTTTAATGAATATGCTTTTGTTTAACGCCCGACAAAGTTTATATGGCTGATCTGATGTATGTTGTTCTACTTTTTTAATCGTATATTTATATATTTTTTATTTTATTTGGCTTAACTTTATGGCTTAGTATTTGATTCATTGTATTATGTATTGGCTATACCTCAGTCTGTGAGAACTTAAAGTTTAATTAATAATAATAATAATAATTATATTATTATTATTATTAGTAGTAGTAGTAGTAGTATTTTAAGGTCAGTCTTGTTTATTATACTATACTGTCTAGACAACTGGTTTTCCTTTTGTTTGTCTTGTCTTGTCTGGTAATAAAATCTTAATAAAAAACAATAATGATAATAATTAAAAATGGATGGATGGACGGATGGATAGATAGATAGATAGATAGATAGATAGATAGATAGATAGATAGATAGATAGATAGATAGATAGATAGATAGGTAG
>CAIGQW010010009.1:0-11466 GCA_903798125.1 Danio choprae
TTCTCTCTATATATATATATATATATACAGAAATGCCAATTGACCCAGCTACCCACTGTGCTGTCAGGGTTTTGTAAAGGTACAAACATATTGTAGTATATATTATTCAATTTGTTAAAATATTATTATATTTTATAATTACATTAGTTAATGATCATAGTTGAACATAGTTGGTGAAAAGTAACTAAGTGATCAATAATATCAAGACAAATTGTATTACAATGCCATAATGCAAACAGTCTCTAAATAAACAATAGTAAATATGGTTTTATTTGTCCTATTGGTTTGAATGGTGTGACAACAGAGTAGAAGTTCCAAGATGGTCAGACAGGCAGGGGTCGAAACAGAAGCAAACAGTAGGTAATCCAATAGAACAATTAAATGCACACTAACAGACATACAAGATTGAGCAATGGTACAGTGTTGAATTTGTGCTTTTATGTATCTGTTAATGTCCTGCATCTGTGTATTTGTAACTAGTGTCCAGATGGATGTCTGCTGTAGTGGGTTGATTGGTGCAAAGCCTGATGGGACGTGTAGTCCTGGTGAATTGCTGGTAGTCTGGTATGGCTGGAGTCTCTGCAGCTGTAACTGTAACACCTGTGCTTATAGAACAGACATCAGCCCTGAAAGGCAGTATTTTTTCACCATAATTTTTTTTTACCATGTTTTAATGACTAGATATTTTTCACCAACTCTGTATGTATACAGGGATTCTGGTAGTATATTTTCAGCATATATCTGGAAATATCTTATTAATAAGTTTGACAATAACCAATTAGTAAAAGTGCAAATTTTCTCTTATTACAGTAATGCGAGGAGTACATGAATCACTGTATCATAGATTTGCCCATAGCCATTGTTCATCATTCTAGTCTGCTGCCGATTTGTGTACCACCTCCCAAGGGACAAACTGTTTACTCTAGCAAAACAAAATCAGTTCACCCGTTTGAGTCACTCCCGCTACAACAAGTGACTATTCACTTTCTGTCTCTTTGTTTTAAAGGTCTGGCACCATGAGAATTATTACTGCTCAAGCATGACTCCAAACAAGCTCTGCAAGGCAGCCGACTCCCTCCTACTGACGAATACTATCACACTGTGAGACTCTGAGGGCATCAAATCTGGAAAACAAACAAAAGAACATCACATTATATCGCATGCTGCCATATACCAACACACCAGGATATCAGCTGATGGCCCACAAGCATTACAACATAAAGCTGAATGCAGAGGAGGTGGTGAGGAGGCTATTGAGAAGGTTAAAGATTCAGTGTTGGAGAATTGAAGTTTCTTTTATTTGATCTCATCGGTTGTGTGCTTATTTTTATGTATTTTTCAAATGGATATACACTATGGCCAATATTTACCCATAGTTTTTTGGTGTAAAAAAATGAATAAATAAATATTAAAGACAAATAGTGCTGAAAGGACATTTATTATTTACTATTTTGGGAGCTGGTCTTATTGCATTTATTAGAGCTTTCCTTTCAAAATGTATGGGTATTTAAATGGAAATTGCAGAAGACCGTTTAATTGTTTTAACACCATTATTTAATGTCCCTAAATCATTCCGTAAAGGTATATTTCACCAAAAAAAATAATAATTCTGTCATCATTCATACACTTTACTTATTTCAAACCTGTTTGACTTTATTTCTTCTGCTGAACAGAAAGTAAGGTATTTTGAAGAAAGCTGGAAAACTGTACCCATTGACCTCCATAATATTTGTTTTGAACTATGGAACTGCATAGTTACATGTTTTCAGCTTTCTTCAAAATATCTTCTCTTCACCATATAATAAAGAAGCTCATAAAGGTTTGGAATCACATAAGGTTAAGTAGTGAGTATTTTTTTTAACTATCCTTTAACCCATTTTGTGTTTACAGTATGTTGTTATTAAATCACATGCATATTGTCATCATCAGCTCTAGTAATTTTCTAATTAATTTGCATTGGTTTATCCACTGCATTGGGAAATATGAAAATAAGCTGGTACATATGTGTTCTTTAATCTATGCATTTTCAGTAGATCGCTTGCAGAATTCTCCACTGTTATTGGTGCTTTGTTGATTTGCCCTGTTTAATAGGTTTTGCCCAATAACTCAATGGTTACATCACAGATTCAATTGCGCATGCTAATTCACCAAAACACCTACAGAATAATTTAAGCCTGCATAAAATGGAAGTTGCTGCAGACTTTTATGTCAGTGTGTTTTATTGGATATTAAGTGTGTGTGTGTGCGTGTGTGTGTGTGTGTGTGTGTGTGTGTGTGTGTGTGTGTGTGTGTGAGGGTGTGTGTGTGTGTGTGTGTGTGTGTGTTGGGGGGGAGGGAGGGGGGTATGAGTGTATACAGAGTACAGAGTGTATGGGTGTTTCCCAGTGATGGGTTGCAGCTGGAAGGACATCCACTGCCTTAAACACATACTGGATAAGTTGGCAGTTCATTCCGCTGTGGTGACCCCTGATTTATAAAGGGACTAAGCCGAAAAGAAAATTAATGAATGAATAAGTAAATTTGTTTTGAGTCATCAACAAAACAAAAATGGAAATCCTTTAAACACAATTTGATTACATTCATTAAGTTAACTTAACTGATTAATTGCTGAAATGCTGATTAAGTACATGTACTTATTAAATGATTAGGGTTAGAATGTGGGTTAGGGTTTAGGTTAGTTAAATGAGATACATAAATACTTGTAATTACTATAGTATGTACATAAAACGTGTAACAAGACACCTTTACATGACGTGTTATCGCATTTTTTTTTCAAAAAATTGAGGTATTATTTGAGATTAAAACAATGCATTATTTCCAATAGTAATGATATTATAGTAAAAAATAGTAATCCATTAGTAAAAATATAATTTTGTTAAATAAAGCCAAACTAAATCACCATCTCGTTGTCAAAAAAATAAATAAATAATGATATTTCTCTTAAGAGGCTAGCAGCTACTCTAGGAAGTGCAGCCACAAATCCGAGACAGACTGTAGAAGAAAGAAGATAAAGAAATACAGAAAGTTGAGTGTTGAGCAAACAAATAATGTTTCATAAATGATACATCTGTGATATTGAGTCCATTCGTTTAATAAGAATTCTGCTGTAGAACAAGCATGGCAGATGGCGTGAGGGTTCTCAATGTGTCTGTTGCTTCTCTTTGCCAATAACATCAAAGAGATATGTGCAAACATCGCTTTTTGTGTGAAGAGGAATTCACTACAAATTGGAGGTTGGCAATGAAAAGACAGGCAATTTAGGCAAGAGTCTAATTAACAACTTACTGTAGAAAATAGTTATATTATTAAAGAAAATACACAAAAAAATGTTTTTTGTTGTTGTTGTTTTGTAATGACAATCATCTGTTTGGGATAAGATGCAATGTGGAATACATATTGTTGTAATTTATGTTCTAACATCACTTTAGAGCCTTTAAAGAATATTAAACTGACACACCTAGTTACAGCTAATGAGATCTCAACTAAGAGGTGACTCAAAAACAATCATTCAATTTAGCAATCAACACTTCCTTGATTAAGTGTGCGAGTGTGCGTGCGTGCGTGCGTGCGTGTGTGTGTGTGTGTGTGTGTGTGTGTGTGTGTGTGTGTGTGTGTGTGTGTGTGTGTGTGTGTGTGTGGCATAACTTAATTACTGTAATTTGATTAAAAAAACATAGCATATTTTTATTGAAACCTAATAAAGGGAGGCACACTTGGAGTGTATTATAGGTGACTTTAAAGCTCACAATGAAATTAAAATATAAACAATAACATGATATTCTAATTAGCCAAGATGTTTAACGAATCAAATCACCAAAATTGAGTTACGATACACAAGCAAATGCTGATGCAATTTTTATGGAACAGTCCCTAAAATATTTTGTTGCTACATTTTCTACCTCCTTTTCTTTTTTCTTTTTGGAATGGAAACATAGGACATATTTGCCTATATGATGTACTGATAAGTAAACTCGGTGCAAAATATGTTATAGATGTGTCAATCTGAAGCATGCAATTATGCATAATCCTATTTTATACTCTATTCATTCCTTATTTTTTCTTCAGCTTATTCTCTCATTATCAGAGGTCGCCACAGTGGAATGCACCGCCAACCATTCCAGCATATGTTTTATGCAACGGATGCCCTACCAGCCGCAACCCAGTACTGGGAAACTCCCATAGACTCTTGCATTCACACACACTCATACACTACGGCCAATTTAGTTAATCCAATTCAACTATAGCACACGTCTTTGGACTGTGGGGGAAACCGGAGCACCCAGAGAAAACCCACACGAACACGAGGAGAACATACAACCTCCACATAGAAATGCCAACTGGCCCAGCCAGGACTCAAACCAGTGACCTTCTTGTTGTGAGGCGACAATGCTAACCACTGAGCCACCATGCTGCCCCTATTCATTCATTACAAGATTAAATGTTATAATAGCATGGATATTTTGTATATTTGAATCCTGCTCAAGCAACTTCCCCGTCTTGCAGCATTCTGATGTTCAGTAATTAGAGTTCTTGTGTGTTTTCCTAACTGCATGAAGAAATTAAGTCAACATGGTTTCCTCACTGCCCAAAAACAACACAAGTAAATAAACAGTTTTCTCCATAATTTAATATTGTGTGTAAGACATATATGTCCAACTATGAAAGCAAGTATGGTAAGTGATGCAGGACTGTGTAATTCAGTAATTGCATTTTTATTTTTTGTTTGGGTGTGGGATGGTGACTTTAGATGGTGCAGAAGTGCTTAATTTCCCTGAGGAAATTAATTTGCTCAGCAGTAAGTAGACGGGGAGAGAAGATGAATGCTGCCCACTGTCTCTGATGTAAATACAGAAGGTGCACAAATACATCACAGTTCCCATATAGGGACAAAGTGAGATATGCCTCAGTGTATGTGTAGTCTTTAATCAATGTGGTTACATAATGTAACAGACAGACTATCAGTGCTAGAATGCTGTGTGAATGAATTAATGTGAATAAACCCACCAATTAGTTATTAGTTCTAATACTAATTCTACAGCACAAAATAGAAAAAATGAATGCCGGGTAATTTCTTAAAAATACAGTTTCTTTGTTGGCATGTATGGTTTCATATAGAACATTCAAACTTTATTGTCTGACATGCTTAAACAAATGTTGCATACAGTATATATATCCATGCCACATGCAATATTTTTGCAACGGTCATGTTGTGTCATCATAGCAATAGTGCAAAGACTTCAAAGCTTTTGTGGATCCACTTGCCTGAACTGCACTGATTGTAAAAAAATGCATGTGCTTATTGAATAGATAAATGATGGACAGTTCCTGGACACATCCTTAAAATTGTATGTATTTTTTGGAATGCTTCAGACCTCAAATAAAAAATAAATTCTAGAGTAATGGTGATTATATGGATAACATGTCCTTTATTGTACAGCCTAAATAAAAAGAATAGGCAATTTAAGCTTTTTTAAAACTTTTGATGAAGAAATCAGGGGGATGCTAACTTCTAGGATGGCCTACAAAAATGTATATCAACAAATCTGTGACATTAAAGAGGATTATAAGGATTTAAATGCAATTGTTTGGCAACACTTTGTAAATATATAGCTTCTAATGGTAAAAATGTATTAATTTATTTTTTATAAACACACTTCACAAGAACAGAAATGCAGAAATACTTTGATTGACATTTACCCTTTGTAAATGTCATTACAGGGAGAAAGCCCCGCCCACTACTGATGATCTCTCCCTCATTAGCATAGGTTGCTTGCACATAGGCATTTATAGCTCTGCCCTCTAAAAGAAGGCTAGGAGCATAATCTTATTTGAATTTAAAGCGACAGTCACCAAATTGGCACAATTAGGATCACAGCCTAACAGGGGCAGGGGTTCAAGGGATTCATAAACACCTTCATTAGTTGGATCAGCTGTGTTTGATCAGTGTTGGAGTAAAACTGTGCAGACCTGTGGCCCTCCAGGAATTGAGTTTGAGACCTATGGTCTAAGTGGTCAATGCACAGACACGTAGAGTTTAACTGTGCTGCAGCTTCATAAGTTCAAGTTTGAACTCACTGTCCTGTAATCAATTTTTGATGTGCATTTTGACATCAATATTACATGTCAAGTTGATGCTGTTTTCACGTCAAGTTACTTTTTATGCATTGTAGGCATACAAGATTGAAGTTTTCAGATGAATACAACTTTTCATATATTACAATACTTTTGTGTTGTTATTTTGTTGGTCAAAAGAGCATCAATGTGTGGATGTGAATGTTTTTGACATCAAATCGATTTGCATTGCCGACGTGTTTTTTTTTTTCTTATGTCATTTTGACATCAAGGTACCCACTAGGTTAAGCTCCATTTATTAGATCTCCACAGACTCTCAGGACTCATTATATCCTATTGTCCGAAAACCTTATCCTTTATTCTGTACCTGGAAGAGGTCACGTCCAACAAACCTTTTCCCTAAGGAAGGTCTGACCATTTGCATCTTCTTTCACCATTGAGAAACCTGGCTGAACCCGAAGTCGATAACATCCACAATGGATCTCAATAGAAATGTTTTGTTCTGGCAAACACTCATCCTCAAGGGATCAAAGCTCCCAGCTCTGTTCCAGATGCTCAAAGGCCTGCTGAGAGGCTCTGGCATTTGCCACCACTTTCCCACTCTAACAATATAAAAGGCCACGATGCAAACACTTCCATTTTTATTGCTTCCAAATGCATAGAGCAAAGCTTTTGTGTTAAGGAGGGCTTACATATGTCTTTCAGGATGCCAAGCAAACATGATTCCAATAAGTCTCCTTCCAGCTCAGTCCAGTACATTTTTTCTAGCTGGATGTCTAATAATCAGGCAGTCATTAAAGCTTTTATTCGTCTCCTACATTAGCAAACGGCTTCAGGTAATGGCAAAATCTAATGAATCATTCAAAGACTTAATATGCATGAGAAGCTGAAGATGTTTTTCAGCATGAGCACACAAGCTGGAGCACGATCCTTCATTCTTTTCACTCTCAATTTCATTCGGTCAAGGCAATACTGTTGTCTGAGCAGTCGGTCGGTGTCCCTTTCTTGACCTTTGGCTCTCACCCTTCTTTTTTGTCTTCACATTTAAGATTAGTTTGGCATCTCTCATCCGAAAGATCCATATCCCCACTGATCCAACCCACTGTGAGTTGAGTTAGACAATAGAGGGGTGCAGAATAAGGTAAACATAGTCTTATTTTCTCTTCACTGCACTCATGACAACCACAGCACGTAGCTGCCCGACTCGGAGAGTCCAATGAGACCACCAACCAGCAAGGCTACAACATTTGCATCATGCTCCTGAAATTGAAAAAAATAGAGAGACAGTTGTCTCTGAAAGTAGTTTGAAAATGACATATTGACTTTTAAACTGTTATTACTTATAATAAAACATTTTAGTGTGAAATTATAATGTTGTTTTAAATGAATTGCACAGCATGTGTTCAATACGATAAGAGCAACTTCAAGAGAAAATAAAAGAAATATAAACTTTGTGGCGGTTTTGAAGACACGCTGCAGAAAATAACTGTGCATTCCAATTACACTAACACATAAAAGGTCATGCCAGAAAGATATGGCAGTTTTTTTTTCAAGGGATAAGAGCTTGTACATATTTGACCAAATAGCAGCTTATCTACACAGTCAAGCATGCGATGCAATTAATTAATTCAGCTATCAAGGTGAAAGTATCTCGCTAATGATGTATTTATTTTTCCATTAGGTGGTACTGTGCATCTGCACATTGTAGTTCTTTTATTCATTTCTATTCTTTCATATTTCTTTTTTTTCCTCAGCATGTCTCTTCTGATGTCGTCTTTGCATGTAAAACTGGTGGTGAAAAGATCAAAGTTTCAGCAATTAACGAAGACTGAGTCACTCTCAGTCCCTGCGGGAATAGACATCTCACAGATGAAAGAAAATGGTATGGATCTAAACTTGGGCTAAGAGATGTAATTGTGCATTTATATGTGTTCATAACTGACCCCCGTTGCTAGCCTGTCGCTAGTCATCAATCAACCTGACTGTTCTGTGCAGCTGAGAAACGCATCTCCACTTGCTACTGTATAATATCTAAATTCTCTATTTCCCATCGGGAATTAAGCAGGTGCGCCTGTCTTTATGGGTAAAAAAGAACATGGTATTCTCAGAGTTATTGCCAAAAGTGATGAATGTGCACGCTCACTCTAAATGGAAAAGACGCAGCAACATAGCTGGACATCGCCTGTCTTCTTCTGATATATGTCTAGTTGTTATCTTTAAACTGTCCATTTAGCGCCAAAAATAGGAAAGCCTTTCAAAGAAAAAGAAAATGTTAAACAGCTACAAATAGTGCCCATCAGTCATCTTGAATTCTTGAAGCTTTAGTGTGCATTTACATGGCATTGTTTTTACATAAAATACAAATGATATGCAGTGTGGCCATTCACTTACAACACTAGATCAAAAAAGGCAAATATATGTGATATAATCAGGCTCATGTATTTCGAAACCAATACTACAACGACAGACTACATGACATTATGTGCACAGGTGCATGTTTCCTTATAGACTGCATTGTTAGTCATTTTAACAGATCCATATGAAGAGTGTTTTTTTTTATTCTGCTCACAAAACTTTTCAAAAAATGTAAATGCAAGGAGGAGGTGGGTTCAGTGGAGCCAGGGCCATCATGAGCATCATCCTTTGTGTCACACCAGTCGCTAGTCCTACAAAAGAGCTCCAGTAGGGTAAAAGAAGGAACACTGGCAGTTTTGTTTGTCTAAAATGTTTGTCACTTCTCCAAATACATTTTCAAAATGACTGGGAAGCCTCGCAACGTAATAGATTAAAAGGAAAATCAGCATTTAGTACATCTTTGATGTTTAAACTAGTTTCTTGATTCTTATTTCTGTAGTTTTTTGATTCTTATTTCTGTAGTTTCTTGATTCTTATTTCTGTAGTTTCCTGATTCTTATTTCTGTGCCATTAGTTGTCTTTTAATAATTGTATCACTTGTTTCCATGGTTACTGATTATGATTGCCACCTGTTTAATATTCCTCTTTTCTTTGTTGTTTATTGACAACAAAACAGGGTTCAAACCTTTTCTAATTATGTTTACCTTGATCTATTTATGTGCATATAAAAAAATATAAACTATTCATAAAACCACATCATAGTAAGACTTTTTAACATTTGGATTGATTCCTTTAGATATTCATGTGAACTAAAATTTGATACATTTAACAATGTAATCCAACATATAATCAATCAATAAATAAATAAATAAATAAACAAAATCCTATTGCCATCTGTATGCAGTACAATGATTTATTGGATAGTATGGGCCACTAAGGGTCTTTTATTGCTTGAGAAATGAAGGAAACATTTACATTTGGTGGACCATTTGAATTGGGACAGCCTTTGTTAATAAGCGCACACACGCAATAAACCTTCAAATGCACCCTTCAAAGGATGCAGCCTCTGAATTGGAATGCATCTTATGCTAGGATGTTCAGGGGATTTATTTTGCATTCGATAGCTTTTTGTAAGAAAACTCCACTTGGATCCATACCTCAACTCTCATTGCTGCTTGAACATCATAACAATAAAGACACCAGTGTTTATCCATCAGCTATGGTTGATGTATTTAACACACATAATAATACGTTAGTGTATAAGCAAAGCAGCTTCATGTTGGCCTCATGTCAGAAATGATTCGTTTCTGACTTGTAAAAACCATTCATGTCTTCTTTGAACTCCTGACTGCTGTCATGTCATGCTTAAATATCTGAAATGGTGTCTACAGCCACACAAATGCTTTGCTGTTACCTGAGGTCCACACTCTTCTACATTTACTGTTGAAATATCATTCAAATTTGATGTTATGCAGTAAATGATTTGCTGTATAATCAGCAACAAACCAAAGACAGGCATTAAGAACAGTCACAGAAATAAATAATGTATAGTCTGACAATGTGAACAGCTCCAGGGAGAATCTCTTGAGTTGTAAACACATAATTATGGTAATTCCAACATGACTTGAATGTACCGTAATATTTGGTTTGGTATTAAAATGTAAGCTTAATATGTAAGCTCCGGTGTGTTGGGGTGCACATTTTAAAAGGGTTGTGAAACTTTAAAGAGTGAGCTGGAACACAGGGTCAAAACCCCACTAAAAAGCTGAATTCAAGCTTGTGAAGTATCATATCAATATGTCATGTCTACAAAGCTTTCATGATCATAAATCAATCGTCAACCTTGAGACCCTTGTGTATTGGAAGTCGGTATAAAACGCCTGTGAAAGTGGATTTTATTACACATGTGGAACCCAGAGCAGTACCCTTAGATCCAAATCCGTCTATGTCTAGAAAACCTTTAAAAAATAAATTTAAAGAAGAATATACAGCATGACGTATTAAAGAAACATGAAATGAGAATTTACTCTATATCTTTTAGATTCCTGCTGAGCTTTCATGCCATTAATTTAAAAAAAATTGCTTCCTTTCACAACAGAATCTGACTCACCTATAATATGTTGAGGGATTTTTTTTTTTCCTCCAGATATCACATGCCAGCATTTCTGATTATTTTTGATTGGCTGCCTTTATACGGGGCTTTAAAATAGGAGCCAAAGAAATAAGTCTCATGTTGTGAGATCATTACATGCCTTGCTGGTTTTGAATAGAGAAAATCTCTAAGAGGCAGCATCACACCATGAGAGTGCTTAGCAATGTATGATTACAGGGAATCAGTTGTTCAAACCAGTAGACTATTCACGTGGTTTATGCTTTACAGATACTAGAACTGCTTAATATACAAAGCAAGCTTTATGATGGTCTATCAATCAATCAATAAATAATATAAATAAACAAAAATACATGAATAAATAAATAAATAGGGGAGGCACGGTGGTTCGCTGTGAAGGTCACTGGTTCGATTCCTGGCTGTGTCAGTTTGCGTTTCTGTGTGGAGTTCGCATGTTCTCCTCGTGTTGGTGTGGGTTTCCTCCGGGTGCTCCGGTTTCCCCCAAAGTCCAAACACATGTGGTATAGGTGATTTGAATTATCCAAATTGGCCGTAGTGTATGAGTGTGAATGTGAGAGTGTGTGGGTGTTTCCCAGTACTAGGTTGCGACTGGAAGGGCATCATCTGCATCTTTACAGTGCTTCTGAGGGATTACGGTGACTGGTGTATGAGCCTAGTGTTACTGTGACAACAATAAAAGGGAATTTCTAATTTTATGGCTGTCATTATTAATAAAAAAAATAAATAAATAAATAAATATATATCATTCATTCATTCATTCATTTTCATTTCGGCTTAGTCCCTTTATTAATCTGGGGTCGCCACAGCGGAATGAACCGCCAACTTATCCAGCATATGTTTTACGCAGCGGATGCCCTTCCAGCTGCAACCCATCTCTGGGAAACATCCATACACACCCATTCACACTC
>CAIGQW010010021.1:0-17675 GCA_903798125.1 Danio choprae
ATACACATACACACGTGCACACACATATTTGTATATTTAATATGAATGCATATTTTATACCCATGTACACAAAAATCACCCCTTTTATATTTAAACCTTTTTTATATCTAATATGTGTAAGAATTTGCAGCAAATTAAAAGTATTAATAAGTACTGCTAACAATTACAATACATAAACTATACTAAAATAGCACTTTTTTGGATTTATTAACCCACGTCTTTCTAAAACATTTTTACATTGAAATGTAAAATTTTTTAAAAATTTTTCCAGCCTAGTGTTTTGTTTTTTAATGTTATTAATTAATAAACACAAATTGTATACTGTTTTATTCTTAGTTGAAAGCCAAGACCGAGATGCTGTTGTCTGCTGAAGCAGCAAAAAATGCCCAGAGAGCTGACTTGGAGAGCCATCTTGAGACTGCCCAGAATGCATTGCAGGACAAGCAGCAAGTGCGTACCATTTGGTTTCGGTACATTTCTAGTAGTCATGTTTTGTTGTTTAACTTATAGAAGATGTTGTTTGTTTGTGTGTGTTTGTGCAGGAGCTTAGTAAAGTGCAGGGTCAGCTGGAGGAGCAAGCCCGCAGGCTGACGGAGAAGCAGGAGCAGTGCTCTCAGCTGGAAAACGGCCTGAAGGAAAGCAGAGACAAACTGATGACTGCAGAGCAGAGGATAGAGATGCTCCAGACCCAGAGCAAGGTCAGCAGCACTGCACTGCACTGCATTTCTGTTTCATCACCGGGGACAACATTTAGAAAATGTGTCAGGCTTGTTGTTTATTTTGAACGTCAGTAACTGTAAATTTTGTCAATATAGTCATTTGATTAAAGTAATTCCCTAATGATGTTTAACAGGCAAGGAAATTTAGACAGTATTTCTTATAATATATATATTTTTTTGTTTAATGTGTTAAAAACATTTTATGGTCAATATTATTAGACTGCAATGCATTTCTACTTAATCACAGGGGTAACATTTAGAAAATATGTCAGGCATGTTGTTTAAAATGAACATCAATAATCAAGTGAATATACTAACAAATTATACAGTTAAAGACAAAATTATTAACCCTCCTGTGAAATTTCTGTTCTTTTTCAAATATTTGCCTAGTGATGTTTAACAGAGCAGACATTTTCACAGTATTGCGTATTCTATATACTTATACTATATACTTCTTATACTTTCTTTTAGTTTAGCTGAAATAAAAGTATTTTTTATATTTTTAAAAACAAATTTGTAATCAAAATATTATTAGCCCCCTCAATTTTTTTTCATTGGCTACAGAACAAACCACTGTTACCTAATAACTTGCCTAATTAACCTAGTAATAACCTAGTTAATTCTTTAAACTTTCAGCTGAATCCTAGTATCTTAAAAAATGACTAGTAAAATATCATGTACTGTCATCATGACAAAGACAAAAGAAACTAGTTATTAGAAATGAGTTATTGAATCCTCTCTACGTTAAAAATCACTTGGTGAAGTGTTTTTAAAGGAATAAATATTTCACATAATAATAATAATAAACTTTATTTTATATACCACCCTTAAATGTTGCATCTCAAAGCGCTTTACAAACATATAAAGAGTTTACAAAGATACATGCATAAAAGGCTAGAGGAAAAAAAAACTATTATAATAAAAACAAAAGTAACAATACAAAGCAAAGATGATAATGTTGACTTCAACTGTAAGTTTTTAGTATATATTTGACTTTATCACTTGGAGTGTGTTCACATGATTGAGACATTCATAAAATCCTCATACCACTGTATTAACTGGATTTGTTGATATGTGTTATTATTATAATGGAATTTCTACAATCTGGTGTGTTTTCATTGTGTCTGATGTAGAAAGCCGAAGTTGAGTTGACTGAGCTCCACTCCGGAAGAGAACAGGCCCAGAAAGAGCAGTCAACTCTGAAGAAGCAGATCAGTGAGCTGGAGATGAAGACCAAAGAGCTGAACCGACTTTTAGATTCTGAGAAACAAGGGTATGTGTTAAAATGGAAAAAATTGAAAAACGATGTAAAAATTACGTTAAAAAAGATGTTTAAAACCTAATTTAGTTTTGTAGTTTTCTTTGCTACATATTTTGGAGTACATTAGCATTACAGCTTTTTTTTGTATTTGTTTATTTTTAAAGAGTTTGTATCAATATATTTATTATTTTCACATCAGCAATTTTCAGGGTCAATTCAATATCCAAGTAAACATTATTTTTTAAATACGCTTTCACCCTAATACCTCTTCAGAACACTTAAATGTAAACTCAAATGTTATATCAAATGAAACATATTGTATACAGTATAGTTCAGAATGTTAAAATATGCTTCAGTTTCTGTTACTAACAATTCCAAATATGTTCATGTTTATATTTCCTGCATAATTACTCATGTTAAGCAGTGTATTTTGCAAACTGTTAATTTTCTGTTGACAGCAGACATATCGATCTTAACCATTTTATTATATCACTTATCCTATCTGAAGAGATCATAAACATTACAGATAACATTTACAGTAATGATTAGTTTGCATAAACATATCCTAAAAACTAATCCTATGCAACTAATAAGCTGCAAATCAGCTGTTTTAGGTCAAGATATGCAAAGAGCAATGTAGTTGTTGAAGATCAGTGTTAAAAACCCTCAAAATACTTTAAAAAAATATTTACCTTAAATTATCATTTATTAGATTTAACCAATAAAAAGTTTTTGACTGAATTTTGTTGATATACTTATATGAACATACATGTTTAGATGAACCGTTGCAGCATGAAATCACTTTTTGTTTTAAATTGTGTTCAAGTAAAAAAAAAAAAAAAAGACTCTTTTCAAGTAATATTGATTGTTTCTTGCTTTGACATTAAATATGAAGCTTTTACAGATTTGGAGCAGTCGTAACTTAAACTTTATTTTATTTAATTCAATAAATTAAATGCATTTCTTTTCTGTTTCTTCCAATGGTTACATTAAAAAACAGTGTTGGGAAAAATATCTACAATATTTTGTTTTTTGATCTGGTTCTTTTGTAATTTAACAATTCAGTGCATTTTTTTTAATGAGCAAGTAACAGTTATAGCATGCTGTTTGTTAAATGCTGTTATTAAATCTTGAATTTGTATACATTTTTATGAAGTCTAAAAAGAAGTTCCTGATCAGATCAGATTTTTAATGTGTATTTCATAAATAAATTTTGCATTAGTGAGCACAGGGATGATTTTTGATCTCCTCTTTGATTCTTCAGAGCTTCCACCCAGCAAGAGGAGCTGAAGAAGAAAAGCTCAGCTCTCACTGAAACAAGACAAAAGCTGGAGAAAGCAGAGCAGGAGCGTGGAGCCCTGCAGGCCAGCCTGGATAAACTGTCTCAGGAGGGTCAGAAGCAGCAGGCAGAGCTGGAAAAGAAGGTGCAGGGTCTGAGTGCAGATCTCCAAAAAACTCAGGGGGAGAAAGAAACTGTGGTAAAAGAAGTGGTGATGGTGAAAGAGGCTCTGAGCAAAGCTTCCAAAGCCCTGAAGGAGAGCCAGACTCAATTAGAGAAAGAGAAGAAGGGCAGCAAGGCCACTTTGGAGGAGAAGGTGGGTCACATGACAGGGTTTTCCTCAAAAAGTCTTTGAATAAAAATAAATAAAAGTTATTGCATTTCACAACAAATATAAATGCATTTTTAAATGCAGTAATAAACGTATACTTTTGGAATGCCCTGTTTTAAATGTTAGCAGACAACGATTTTTATCTGGAGAGACTATAAAGGAAATATTTTTATATGTATAAATAAATAGACTTTTATCCTATGTATTATTATTTATGTATTTTATCTTTATTGCTGTTTATGTTTTTTTTATTGTTATAATTTTTTTTATTATTACAGAAAAGTTATATTTATAAAATGTTGTAAATTTGCCATGAAATAGCAAGAGAGGTTAATATGGCAATAAATTCAAAACTCTCTCTCTCCCTTAAATGCAGTAATACAGCACAAGCACACCTTTGAAGCAAGTGTTTCACAAAAAAGGTTTAAATCGCTGTCTTTCTCCGTTTGTTTAGGAAAAGGTTTTTCAAAAAGTGCAGCAAGAGCTTCAGATGAACTCAGAGACCACTTCTAAAGAGCTCAGCAATGTCAAAGGTCGGCTGGAGAAATCGATAGAGGTAAGATTTTTTTCAAGAGAGCATTCCTTATGATCTTAATGTGACCCCATTTTAGATGAATTGTGATATATTTTGGAATTGTGTTGGATCTTTTAGGCAGAAAAGAGCCTTCAGTCGCAGCTGACTGCACTGAACGCTCAGCTGAAGCAGTGTCAGGATACACTGAAAGAGAAAGAAAAGAGTGAACAGCAGCTGCAGGCAGAGCTGAAGACCACGCAAGGCTCCTTCAGTCAGGAAGTGAAGAAACTCAAGGCACAGGTGTCTGAGCTGCAGACTTCTCTTGCTAAAAAGGCACGTATATTTCTCTTATCAACTGATGTATCATGACATGAACAGAAATGGTCACTCAAATAGACTGTTCTTTTCCTGTTTTTAAAGAGATCAAATTGATAAACTGTTGTTTCAAATTTGGATAAAGATTGCTGGTTAGCAAATATTTTTGGTTCCCATTGACTTAAATGGGCTGTAGACCAGACGTGTCGCACCGTACCCTTTACATTGTTTTCTATATGTTGCTAAGCAATGTGAACAGATTCTGAAATGTGGCGTCTGTGAGTGTACACCTCATTGAAAGCAATGTTTACAATTCTAAAATATGTAGCGTGGGCAAATAGTTCTGTATCTCATTGACATTTTTTTTTTTTTCACAAGACCGTGAAACAAAAGATTTATTTATTGTTTTTTAAATGTTGGTGTTGGTGAAATTCGTTGCATTTTTTATAAAAATAATAGCAAAATATCTTTTGTGTTCTGCAGAATTGAGAAAGCTAAACAAGTTCAGAACAATATAAGGGTGAATTTTCTTTTTTTGTGTGTGGACTATGCCATTAATGGTTCGTTTCCACTGAGAGCCACAGCGTAATACAGTAGTGCTTGGTAATAGTCACCCTGACCAGGTTTGCATTTCCACTGCCAACTGTACCCTTACTTGGTAGGTATGGTGTATCCCAGAGAGTTGCAGTCAACTTTAATCTTGTTCAAAGAAGAAAGCCATTTGGGCCATTCACTTATCGCATCTTGCCCACTCAAGTTCATTACATAAATTTAATTGTTGCCTTTTGGAACCTTTGACAGTGGAAATGTATATAAATGAGCATCGTACTTGGGCTGGGCAATATGGCAAAAATACAATCTCAATAATTATTTTCCATATTAAATGATAACGATTTATATTTCGATATAATTTGTTAATGCTTCCAGCTTTAAATGAGTATCCCAACAATAACTGAAGCCACACAAATTATAGGGCCATAAATATAAATAGCATAACCTATTCAGTGTATCTCTAGTATCAACACAATTATAGATTCCTGTTGTTGCATATTTCTGCTGTGTGATTGACTCTTAGATGAATATAGAATAAAAATGTCCAGCGCTTATGTATGTTATTAACATAAATTTTATCGCAATTTGATATGATATTGTTTATCGGTCCAGCATTAATTGTACTCTACTGTATCAAACCATACAACTCAGTGCAAACAGGCCATAAGTATAACACAGGAATTGTGTTTCAGAGCGAAGAGGAAGCCAAGCTGAAGGAGCAAATCACAGCAGTGTCTAAAGATCTGAGCTCAGAGAAGAATCGCTGTGCAGAACTGCAGAAAACCAGCGACGGCACCAAAGAGAGTCTCGCTGCTCTTCAGTCTGATTACTACGGCAAAGAGTCTGAGCTCTCTGCTGTACGCCAGGACCTCAAGGTCTGATTCATACAGAACAAACTATCCTAATAAATCATTACCATCGCTATCTAATAATAACCTCCTATTGCCATGCAGGTGTGCGAGGAGAAGCTGGTTCTAGCCCAGGAGGAGCTGGTGACCAACAGGAACCAGCTCAGCGCTCATGAAACCCAGATCCAAGAACTGAAGACGGGCCACACATCGCTGGAGAAAAGCCTAAGCAAAAGAGACGAGAAGATTAAACAGCAACTGGAGGCTTTACAGAAGCTTCAGAAACAACAGGTAACAGAAAATGCCTGAGAAACCACACTTGTGCCCTCAAGCAAGGCTTTGAACCACAGATTCTGAAGGTTACAGAAACATATGTCAGTCATATATTATATTTGCTGATCAGCACAGTCACTGAGAGTGCTATTTCATGATCTGACTGGGTCTTTGTGTCTTTTGCAGGGACAAACGGAGGAGCAGCTGAAGAAGGAGAAAGCTCAAGGCGAGGAGCTGAGAGAGAGTCAAATCGCTCTGGAGAAGGACAAAAACAAACTGTCTGCTGACCTCAAAACTCTGGCTGAGAAGAATGAGAAGGTTAGACCCCAAAACTCTTTGAAATGTCTATTAATGAATCATAGCAACTGATGCAATTTAGTTTTTCAACTTTTCAACCAATGCATTCAATAAAATTCCACCGTTGAATACAGGGTTCCCACGCCTCTTGAAAGTACTTGAAGTACTTAAATTTCAGACATATGGATTCAAGGCCTGGAAAGTACTTAAAAGCAAACATAGGTCCTTGAAAGTGCTTGAATTAGATTTGAAATTAAATGTGCTTAGGATTTTATTTTAACAATTGTACTCTGTAAAAACAGAATGAAAAAAAGAGAAATTCTTAAATTTTAAATCTTAAATTTAAATCTAGTACAATAACACTGACAAATAATGCACATTTAATCAGTACTTCAGTAACCACATTTGAAAATTACCAATATTGAATTCAGCAAATTTCATTAAAGTTGTTTGAACATGGACCTAGATTTCATTTTCCACTATGTTAAGTGTTTTGATGGATTAATGGATGCTTTATATAGTATAGTTTGCTGCTCTGGGCTTGTAACCTATACATTAACGGTTCAGATCCCACTGGTTATAACTGAACGAATCCTTTCTGTGGGTCTGGCAGGAGCTGAAGGACTTGCAGGCAGCGAAGCAGCTGTTGATTCAGCAAAAGGTGGAGATGCAGGGGAAGGTGGAGGCGGCTCAAGCGTCTGTGGAGAAAGAACAGAGAGAGCATCAGAAGACCAGAGACTCCATCAAACAAAATGAGCAGCAGCTCAAAGCTGAGACCCACAAAATAAAGCAGCAGCTGGTACTTTTTTAATAGCAATCTAGATAGCTTGTTTTAAAATTAATATTATTTCTTTAGTTCAGTTGTTATTTTGTCTTTATTTGTTATTACTATGATGTTACTACTTATTATATAATACTTGTTTTGTATTTATTTATTTATTTATTGTATTTATTATTAGTAATTCATATAAATAATTTTATTAATATTATAATGTATAAATGATTAAAAAATAACATTTGCTTGCTTGCAGGCTTTGTTTTGTATTTATTATTAGTACATTTATTGATTATTTTATTATAATAATACCAGTAACAATACTTATTACTTTTATAGTACAATATCATTATTAATAGTATTAGTAGTACTATATGTATTTAATATAATCATTTATAATAACTACTATTGTTATTACAAAGTTGCTACAAATAACAAATATGGTGTTATATAGTATTAATAATAATAATAATAATGACTGGCTATTTTATTGACCACTACTACTACTAAACTATTATTTTATTTTAAAAAGATTATTTATTGTAATATCATTGATTATCATGTAACCTCTGTTGCTGTCTTATGTTGCACATTTATTTATTTCACTGTAGAAACCCCTGATAATGTAAGTGAGCAAAATTAGCAGTTTGACCTAAATTAATCATCTAGCAAGTAACCACGCTTGTTGACATATTTAGCAAATTTGTTTTCAAAAACATTCCACAGAGAAGTTACATTCTCCTCCCTCTTCAGGCATCAGAAGTGAAGGCTAAAGAGGAGGTGGTGCGGCAGAGGGAAGAGGCTGAGGTGAAGATGTCCATGCAGGTGACAGCACTGAATGAGAACGTGGCCACGCTGAAGCGAGAGTGGCAGAGCAGCCAGAGGCGGGTGGGTGAGCTGGAGAAACAGACAGATGAGCTGAGAGGAGAGATCGCTGTGCTGGAAGCCACAGTTCAGAACAACCAGGATGAGAGACGCGCACTACTCGAAAGGTTTGAGTTACTGATTTCTGGAGCTTTAAAGGGCACCTATTGTCCCCCTTTACATAAGATGTTAAATATGTCACTGGTCACCCCAGAATGTGTCTGTGAAGTTTCAGCTCAAAATACACAGCAGATCATTTATTATAGCTTGTCATAGTTGCTCCTTTTTTGGGTGTGACCCAAAACATGCCATTTTTGTCTGACTTTTAAATGCAAATGAGAGGGCGGGGCCTTCATATGCTATTCTGACATTTCAGGAAAAACAAAACAAGCAAATCTTAAAGTGAATTTTCCAAAATAGGTCCCCTTTAATAAGTAGAAAGTGATAGTCACCACCAACTCGTTTTCCAGGTGCGTCCAGGGTGAAGGTGAGATGGAGAAGCTTCAGGCTAAGATGTTGGAAATGCGCAGGAAGCTGGATGACACAACCGCCGCCATGCAAGAGCTTGGTCGAGAAAACCAATCCTTACAGGTCAGATTGATGGCAACATTAGACACAGTGAATTTACTGATCTTACAATTCAGTCCTGCTGTTGTTTTGGATCTCTAGAAAAGGAAAAGTTAGTATTTAGTTTTATGTGGCTCTTTTTTGTCCTGATCCAGATAAAACAGTCACAGTCCCTCACACGGAAGTGGACAGAAGACCATGAGGTGCAGAACTGCATGGCTTGTGGAAAAGGCTTCTCAGTTACTGTCAGAAAGGTCTGCATCATGCATTCACAGCATAACACACACTTATTCTGGCATATGGTGGTTTACACTTCATTTTTTTACAGTGTAACTATTCGTTTAACTACTGAGTAATATTAATTAACTACTGTACATGTACTTACTATGTGGTTAGGGTTAGAATGGGGCTAGGTTCATAGTTAGTTGCATGTAATTATGCATAATTAATTGTAATTAATATAGTAAGTACATGGAACATGTTTAATAAGGACACCCTAAAGTGTTACCAAATGCTCTTGTTGCGATAATTGCAGAAGTTTTATCACGTTATATGCAATAACAAATGAACTACATTTTTGTATTTTGCATTAGTAGTTTAATGATTATATGTGACTAATCACGTACAACAAAAAAGTATGTATTAATATATGTGCATGTACAATACATATTTATTATGCATATATAAATGCATACATTTTTGCATTACATTATTTATTTAATCACGGTACACACTAAATTATGCATATTTTTATTTTGTATGCAATTAGTCATGATTAATCGTTCAAAAGCACTATTTTGTAAGTATTCAGAATAAAAATCATGTAAAATTATTAAGTAAAACATATTACAATAAAGTCTCTCTAATAAACATTAATTTAACTTTAAACTAACATTAACAGTGAGAAATAGCTACACTGTTAATGTTAGTTTAAAAAGAAAAGTGCAACAAACTTATTAATTATTAGCTAAATTAAAATGACCACGTTTTATTAAACATTGACCAAGATATAAACATCACCTAAAATATTAATAAATGCTTTAAAACAATTTTTTTATCATTATTTATTTTAATTAACTGACGTTAACAAATGGATAACAAATGCTTTATTGTAAATTGTAAACTAACAACGCTCTTATTAAGAATCAGAAAATGGGAATGTTGTAGGCCAAATTAACTTGGGAAAATCATTATGTTGGAAAATAAATCTAGCCTGGAAAATAAATCTACCCATCTTTAAGCATTTGATACTGTGATGAACAACCAATGTGACCTGAATATACTTGAAAGGCATTAAAAAAACTAAATCAATCATGGCATTTTGAACTGCTCATGATAGGATAACAATATGAAGCGTGTTCATTATCGCCATACATTGCATTATTGAATATTAGCAGATGTATTCACATTCATGAACATGTGCATTAAAAAAATTACCAAATGTGAATGACTGAAATATCTCCAAATAAATCAGTTCCAAATCAAAGTGTGTATCAAATCTTTTGATCAAACCAAGCCTAAACTATCACACTATCTAACTCCATCACACAAGTTAATAACCCAGCTGACCGGAGACCTGCCTTCTGTTTGTCTCTGTGTTCCTCCAGCACCACTGCAGACACTGCGGGAACATCTTCTGTGCCGAGTGCTCTGCCCGCAACGCCCTCACGCCCTCCTCCAAGAAACCTGTCCGAGTGTGTGACAACTGCTTCGATGACCTCCAGGGCTGATCGGCCCCTCTGCCCCTGTCCCGCCCGAAACCCCTCTCACCCTGTCCCGCTCACCCTGACCTCTCCACAGCAAACACAGGAGCTGCATGTCACGGTGGGCACATCATGCTGCCAGTCAGACGGAGGTAACACTAAATTAAACCTGTCCTCATCTGTCCAGTGCCTTTGCCACTTACGGGCCGCTTTCAGACCCTGATGGGTAAAAAATGAAGGGTCCGCTTGAACAAAATAAAGGAGCAGTTCCTGAGTTTTGAGGCTCAAATGTTTGAGGTTTTACACTGACATGATCTTTTAAAGCGTGTAGAGGAGATCGGAAGCTGCTCTTTATTTGATATATCATATTTGTAAGTAGTTGTACAGACTAAAAGAGGCACATGTGAATAATTGCGATATAATTGTCACTCTATTTGTCATTCAGTGTGGGCATGTTAACATACGATTCGTGGGGTGCGATGTACATGCTTGCTTTTTTGCTGCTCTTTTGTCCGTGGAGATGTTTATTTCGCATTTATAATCTCACCAGAAGGTGGTGATTGTTTTAAAGGTTTGCGCACACAGAAAACGTCTTGTTTGGTTTTCTTTTTATCACGTGTTGGATGTATGTGCCCTGCTTTTAAGCAATAACTGTGCATTGGGTGTGATTTTGTTTTGTGTGCTAGCGTTATTGAAAATGAATGACAGACCGCTGATTGTGTTTCTAATGTCAGCTGCTACAGTACGTTTATTGTCAGCCTGAGTTGATTCTCTCTTTCGTAGCATCAAATGCTTTGGCATAAAACAGGGGTGTCCTAACCCTAACCCTTTAGGTTTAAAGGGATGGTTTACTCAAAAATAAAAAAAATAGTGTTAATTCTGTGATTTAACTCACCCTCATGTTGTTCCAAACTTGTTTCTTCGTCTGTGGAACATAAAAGAAGATATTTCAAAGAATGTTGGTAAACAAACATTTTAGTTCGCATTGATGTCTCATGCATAATATTGAAGTTAATGGGAACTGACTTCTGTTTGGTCAGTGTGAATAACATTTTTTTTTTCTGACATTTAATTAAAATTGTGTCCCATTTACTTTTTTGTAAAAATATTTAGAAAAATGTCGATGACCAAGCAAAGTATGTTCCATTTATGGTGAGGAAAAAAAGTCAGTGGAAGTAAATAGTCAATGGAACAACATGCACAGCATGATGAACATTCTTTTTATATTAGTAACCAAACTGTTCTGTTCTGTTCTGTTGGGGTTTTTCACATTATGGAATCAGAATGTTTTAGTTTACTAACAGTTTTCAAACATACATGTTTTGAAGAGTGTTAATCAATTTGTTGACCTCTTTTTTTCTCATTCATTGCAAAAGAGTGAAAACGTAAACTGTTCGAATACCAGCATATCAAGATACCTTTGATGGCTTATACTTTTCCTTCTTGTTGACTTCTACAAACAAACCTCTACAAGTCTTTTTTAAAATATGTCCTTTAATGTCTTATTTTTGCCCCTTGCAGTACACAAATGACGTTTGAAGCATGTAGTTGATCGGTCTCCTTTCCCTTTGACTTCTGCTGTATTTTTAATTTATTAACATTTTTCACATTTTTTGTTTTTCTTTTTACATGCATAAAACATTTAACATTTAGAATAATGTTAAATGGATAGTTCACCCAAAAATTTTCTCACTATTTACGCACCCTCGAGTGGTTCCAAATCTTAGTTTTTTTCTTTTTCTGTTGAAAACAAAAGAATATATTTTGAAGAATCTTGCAAATTGTAACATTAACTCAAAAACACTAATTCTATGGAAGTCAATGGTTACAGGTTTTTAACTTTTTTTTAATAAACTATTTTGTTTAAAATCAAAACAAGTGAAACAAGTTTTTGACAAGTGAAAGGTGAGTAAATGATGACAGGATT
This sequence comes from Danio choprae, assembly GCA_903798125.1. Taxonomy (NCBI): domain Eukaryota; kingdom Metazoa; phylum Chordata; class Actinopteri; order Cypriniformes; family Danionidae; genus Danio; species Danio choprae. Next base: position 12,226 of record CAIGQW010010021.1, read on the forward strand.
TCTTGTCATCTAATTAAAAATTAGCTTTGGGTGCCTTTAATTACCAAACATTTTCCATTCTCATTGACTTTTATACATTTTTTTTGTTCACAAAATGCAACTACATGTTAACTGAAATGTTTTTTAAAATATGGTTTAGATATATAATTTTTTGTATTACAGTACATTTGTTTGCTTTGAAGAACACAAAATGATACAACTTCCCTTGTTTTTTCATCCAGAGTGAAACTCTACAAGGTTCAAAAGAAATTTGGACCCCATTTACTTCCTTTGTGTGGACACAACCTAGTTATTTTTAGAACATCTTGCTTTCATAGAGGTCAGAAACAACATGAGGGTCAGTAAATGACACAATTTTCTTTGCTGAACTATATCTTTAGCAGAAGCCGAGCTTGGTGTGAGATTGTCTGAGCACCATTGTAAGAGCTGAATGTGAGCGAATGAACCACAACTCACTGCTGTACAGAACGCTTCACTGTATCTGCTTTGTCCAATAGATGTTTTCACTCAGCTTAATAGATCACACATCAACTCGCTGTTTGATGGCGGTGTGATTCAGAGGTAATGATTTCATCCAGTCTGTGTCAGTAGATGCATTCAGAAGCATAAACACAATGTTAAAGTGTCTCAGGATGTTTTGCGCTTTTCACCAGCTCAGTCAAGTGAGGTGACTTTAAAAAATGTAATATTATATGAATAATATCCCTTTAATTTTGTGTGCTGCCATCGAAGACAATATCATAGATGCCACTCGGTGCCATATATGACCTCCATCTGACATCATCACTGTGTGTTTTCGCTAACCATTCATGGAACACTTCACTTTTTTTGGAAATAGGCTCATTTTACAAGTCAAGTGGAGTTAAAGAGTTGAGTTTTACAATTTTTGAATCGATTCAGACAACTCTGGGTCTTGCAGGAGCTATTTTAGCTTAGCTTAGCATACGTCACTGAATTGGATTAGACCATTAGCATATTGCTCAAAACGTTCAAAAATAAATTTCAATAGTTGTTCTATTTGAAGCTTGACTCTTCTGTAGTCACATAGTGCACCAAGACCAACAGAAAATGAGAAGTTGCTATTTTCCAGGTCGAAATAGCTAGGAACTATACTTTCATTCTGGCGTAATAATTAAAGAACTGTTAATGTACCATGGCTGCAGCAGGTGCAATGATATTATGTAGCACTGCATATAATATAATATCATGATATTATGTTTCAGGCACTGCATAATATCATTGCACCTGCTGCAGCCATGGTACGGCAGCAGAGTTCTTTAATTATTACGCCACAATAGTATAGTTCCTAGCCATATCAGCCTAAAAAATAACAACTTTTCATTTTCTGTCAGTCTTAATACACAAATATGACCGCAGAAGAGTCAAGCTTTAAATGGAAAAATGTATCCAAACTCTTTGATAGTTTTTGAGATGCTAATGGTCTAATCTGATTCAATGAGTTATGCTAAGCTAAGCTAAAAGTGCACCCATCATATCAGAGATTGGCTGAATGGATTCAAAAGTGGTAAAACTCAACTGTTTAACTCTAGGTGAATGATAAAAATGTATTTCCTAAATAAAAATAGTTGAGTGTTACTTTAACATTGCTGTAAAGCTCATTTGTGGCCGCAAATGCGAAGTACATCACTTTTTCGGATCAGCACTACACACTAGCAGTGTCTGTTATATGGATGTCATGCAGTATTATTGTTGTTATTAATCCATTGGCTGAACGGCAGGGTGTTCATTGTCATGTTGTGCGTGCCTTACATCCAGCTTTGTTTCTGTCATCTTCTGTGCATTTGTGAAACGGGAGACCTGTTCATTCCTTTGGCAGGTCTCTAGAGCATCAGACGTGGATGAAAAATCACAAGCAGAATATAATAAATATGTAAAACAGCGGATGGTGAAGGTGATTTGTTTGATGGTAAACTACTTGACGAAATGAGATGTTTTGATGTTATGGAAGACAAAAACATGTTCAGAGGTATTATGTGTTTTCTAATTTTCCATCATGTTTAAGAGTAAATAATAAACTAGTTGTTTCTATTTTCTTTCTGCCTCCCGTAGTGTTGTTTCATGGCTATGGTGTTTATTCATATTTGGAACGCTTGTATTTGGTTTTAGTTTAAGTTGCTCTTAAACTTGTTTATGTGCTCTTGTCATTTAGATTAATACCCACTAAAATCTAAAATGTAGTTCAGTGTGTAGCATTAGTTATATACCAAAGACAAATTTCACAAATTACTGAATGTTTTATTTTAGATATTTTATGACCATCTTTTAAATCTCTAGCTTTTTCACATTTGTCTACAAAATATTATTAATCATTCATTCATTTTCATTTCGGCTTAGTCCCTTTATTAATCTGGGGTCGCCACAGCGGAATGGACCGCCAACTTATCCAGCATATGTTTAACGCAGCAGATGCCCTTCCAGCTGCAACCCATCACTGGGGAACACCCATACACACCTATTCACACTCATATACTACGGACAATTTTGCTTATCCAATTCACCTATACCGCATGTCTTTGGACTGTGGGGAAAACCGGAGCACCCGGAGGAAACCCACGCCAACACGGGGAGAACATGCAAACTCCACACAGAAATGCCAACTGACCCAGCCGAGGCTCGAACCAGCGACCTTCTTGCTGTGAGGCGAGAGCGCTATCCTTTGCGCCACCATGCTGCCCCATATTTTTAATCATTTATAATATAATGAAATGTATTATTGAGCACCGACTATATTTTATTGTTTTTTTGCAGTATAGTTTATAATATGCATGTTTACATTTTACATAAATATATATATATATATATATATATATATATTCTAAACGATGCAAGATAATTTCACCCATATTTTGGAATTTAATTTCCATGAAAGATATTTATTCATTTTCCTTCGGCTTAGTCCCTTTATTAATCTGGGGTCGCCACAGCGGAATGAACCGCCAACTTATCCAGCATATGTTTTATGCAGTGGATGCCCTTCCAGCTACAACCCAGTACTAGGAAACATCCATACACACTCATTCACTACACTACAGCCAATTTAGTTTCTTCAATTCACCTATACCGCATGTCTTTGGACTGTGGGGGAACCCGGAGCACCCAGAGAAAACCCACGCGAACACGGGGAGAACATGCAAACTCCACACAGACATGCTGACCCAGCTCGAACCAATCACCTTCTTACTGTCAGGCGACAGTGCTAACCACTGAGCCACCGTGTCGCCCGCCCCATGAAATATTTTTTTAACATTAAATTCAACAATTAACTTGCTTTTAATTTGTGTAAGCCAAAACATGATGTCCCATCTTTAACCAAACGCTTTGTTTTTAGTATTTATTTTTCATGGTCAAACACAGAAATTGCTTCAACACATACTTCATAATATTGTTTCAACACTCTTTTTCTTTTAAATGTAATCAAATCTGAACAAGGGTGATCAAACACACACATAGCGTTAAGGCTAATTTACAAGGTCTGCATTTAACATTCCTCACAATACAAAATGTCACTTATTGTAATCCACACGCAAATTCGCCATCTTTATTTATGACAGCAATATGCGACATTGTTCTCCAAATGTTGAAAAGGGGAACTGAAAAGTAGTTCCTCTTGTTGGAGATCTCTGTGCTGCTTTATGGCCGATTGAACTGAATAAATTGAGGAAAATGTTGCTGTAAAATCCACCATTACTGTCCAGAACTCACCCTTATGATGTTCCAAAGTCCTAAAGAAAGACTTGATACATTGATGGTGATTTCCGATAGCTTCAGACTCATTATAATGTGTAGGCATTCTGGTAAACTCTAGAAAAGGTGAGGAAATGATGATTTTGGGGCTAAAGGTAGAGATGTTTTTGCGGACTGCAGTGTCCGTTGGCACTCTGGGTATTTTGTCCTGAAAGTCTGTGTGTAAATCAGATCTGTGAGGACTCCGTATAGTGAGAAAAGTTGTTGATGCGTGGCTGAAGACTGTCCTGCTTCAGCAGAGAACTCACGGCCTGCTCGATCTCTGACAACCAGGCTTTCTGAAACACACACAGCACACACACTCCATTATCTTCACACACACACACTTGCTTTTCGGCTTTTTTCTTCATTCAAGTTTATACGTCTCTTCTGCTCTCCAAGACTGCATTTATTTCATCAACATGTTTATTAAATACATTTTTTACAATGTTATTTACGCAACTATTCTTTCATTTATTTGAAAAAGTCTCTAGAACTTTGACTAATAAAACATTATTATAAAATATTATTATAATTTAAAATGATCATGTTTTTCTGATTTTGTTCGTTATTTCTGCGATGGCAAAGCTGAATTTTTCAGTGTCAAGAAAAACAGTGAAAGCTGACCTTGGTTGACTCTGTCTGGGCTTGTAGAACGAAGATGGCGATGCACTGCTGGTAGCGATTCTGATGCATTATGATGAATGAGTTGGGCAGAGCAGATGCTGAAACATTCACACACACGCACAATCATTACAAGTGCTGATCACATTTCTGCATTACTGAATGATGCTAGTACAGCAACATAAGATTAACCTTGTGTGTGTGTGAAACTTGCGCAGTATGTGTGTGGAGTGTGAGTGTGCGTCTGTAAGTGCATGAATGTGTATATATGAGTGTGTGTGCATATGTAGAGGGATGAGAGTGCCTGTTTATGTGTGTGTTTAAGATTGTGTGTGTTTGTTTGGGCATGTGTGTAGATTTGTGTGTTTGGACACTTGTGCAGTATGTGTGTGGGGTGTGAGTGTGCATCTGTAAGTGCATGAGTGTGTATATATATGAGTGTGTGTGCATATGTAGAAGGATGAAATTGCCTGTTTGTGTGTGTTTAAGGGTGTGTGTGTGTGTGTGTGTGTGTGTGTGTGTGTGTGTGTGTGTGTGTGTTTGTTCATGTGTGGGTTTAAGGTTTTTATTTGTACACATGTAGAGTATGTGTGTTTGTGTAAGTGAGTGTGTCTGTTTGTGTGCACATCTGTGTGTGTGTGTGTGTGTGTGTGTGTGTGTGTGTGTGTGTGTGTGTGTGTGTGTGTGTGTGTGTGTGTGTGTGTGTGTGTGTGTGTGTGTGTGTGTGTGTGTGTGTGTGTATATATATATATATATATGTATGTGTGTGTGTGTGTGTGTGCGCATGCATGCATGTGTGTTTGTGTGTGTGTGCGGTTGAGGGAATGAGAGTGTGCCTGTTTGTCTGCTTGCATGTGTGTAAAGGTGTATGCACATGTGTGGTAGCGTTTTTGTGTGTGTTTGTGCATGTGTGGGTTTGAGGTTTTTATTTTTTTTTACACATGGAGAGTATGTGTGTTTGTGTAGTTGTGTGAGTGAGTGTGTCTGTTTGTGTGTGTGTGTGTGTGTGTGTGTGTGTGTGTGTGCATGCATGCATGTGCGTTTGTGTATATGGGTGTGTCTGTCCGTGCGTGTGTGGGGGA
>CAIGQW010010026.1:0-10761 GCA_903798125.1 Danio choprae
TGTATATATGCATATGCATGCTTTCTACTTGTCAGTACCGTCGAGAACGTCAGGGGTGTTTTATCTGGCATTAAAGTACTCAGACATTTGTGTTTTATGCTAAATTGATATGTATTTCTTTGGAGCTGGTTGCATGATTGATTTGAAACCCATCTATTTTTAAAATGATGCTGATTCTTGTCAACAGAAAAACTTGTATCAAGAGCAAATTATATCCCAATTATTATCGCAGTTGTTGTGTCGCCGAGCTCTAGCTGACCGTGGATGAAATCTACTTTATACAACACTAGCTGCGGACTGAAGAATTTGGTTTGTGCAGATAATGCTTTTTTCTGCATTGCAAAAGCAAATATGATTTGCATGCATTTCCAAAGGGTGAGGCTCCAATTTATGCAGTAAAATGATGCTGAGTGAAAAAAGTGCCAAGCCTCCTGTGCTAAATCTTTGATATGCTAATATGTGTTTGGTTTCCCATACACACTGTAAGCGGTGGACCAATCACAGTAGACTGGGCCATGATCTGGCCTATCGAAGCAGAGTAGAGAGACCAGATCCTTAAACCAACTGAAAGAAAGAGCTGATGTTTGTTTATAATCTGAATATTTTGGATTTTTTTAATAACTTGGATGAATGCAAACCTATTGCAGAAGAAAATAAATCTTTAAATTGGCAAAATAATCACGTTAACAGTTTGTAAGATTAAAAACAGCATCATCTATTACATTCTGAAAAGCACAAAAACCATCATTTTGTTTTTATTTAGTTTTTTCTATCTGTACTTATAATCGTTTACAGGAACACCTACCTTTTTCGAGACCAAAAATATTAAATATAACAGTAATGCATGGCAGTGAGAACATTTTTCCTAAAGTTAGTGTTAGTCTTTTTCATAGTTTAGTTAGTGTCTTAAATGGAATGCAAACAAAAAGAGGGACTCAAAAGTGCCTTTTAAATAAATTAATTCTGCATTAGATTATTTTTTTAGCACTGGTCAGTCTATGGAGTCTATTAAGGTGACTGAAGGGTCTGACCAATAGAAACCGTTTGCTGTTCTATGCTGCATTTACATGATGTTCACTGGCACCACTCAATGCACTCAATAACACTGAAGCTCATAAAGGTGACCATGAACCGGGTCAGGGGTTTTTAAACCAATTGAAATGTGAAACCAGGCTTATGGTCCATCGCTGGCCGGTTTAGGCAGAAGGCGGAAGAACAGTTGCTGGGAAAACACAAAAGAGGACAACAGGTGGGTTTAGGAAATACAAGGATAATCCATCATAGGCAGTCATCTTAATTTGTTTAATACAGTTGTTTTTTTTGTGTTTGATTTTGTATTTGGAAAGCTTAAAAAATCTTGTGTAGGTTAGTGGATGTTTGTGTGTAAGATGTTAATTGTAATTAACTGTAAATGATGATCTGCAAGCAAAGTAAAATAGACCGTTTTGTATCATTATAAAATGTGTATGGCTTAATTACAAGCTGGTTGAAAAATATATAGCATTTGTTTTTTTTTTAATAAGCTGTGGACTGATGAGAAGCTGTAATTTGTTCCAGTGAGTAAATGCGAAACTACTAACAACTGCGAAACTGGTACAACATAAAATGTCTTGAGAAATATAATAAGACTGAAAATGTTCCCGCTGTCAAAAACACCTCAGAAAATAGGTTTAATATCTTTTAAAATAACAATCTGTAGTGAGATACATTTTGACCTTTATTGCGGAATCATTGAAGAACCTAATGATGAAGACCTTTCATTGCCTAAAGTTGAAATGACAGCATCGTTTCTATTCTCTATGCTAGAATGTATATTTTTACAACTTCACTGATTTAACTGCAGAACCTCTCTATTTCAATCAGTAAGTAAGCTGCCTGACAGTAAAATGACTGATTAATTAACATTAGTAGTAATCAGTTCACAAATTTGATGTTTTCTGACCAAATCCTGAACTCTCAAATATTGGATTAACCTTTTTTTAGGCACAGTATAAATCTATATTAATATGCTATGTTTGTTTTAAATAGGCTTAAGGCAAGATACAGTATAATAAAATGTTAATTATTGGTTACAGAGCTGATTAATCTAACTTTATTATCGGATAATTTTTATTTGAAATGTTTAAATAGAGAAATTTGGCAATTCAGTATATATTTACAGAACAATGTTTTAAACATTGGATACGGCAATTCAGTATACATTTACAGAACAATGTTTTAAACATTGGATACAGCAATTCAGTATACATTTACAGAACAATGTTTTAAACATTGGATACAGCTGGGTTCAAAATAAAAAAAAAAGTTTTTTTACATATCAGTTTTAACAGTGGTTTGTGGATATCACTTTCTCTTTAGAAATGGCCATTAGCCATTTTTCTGATTTCTAGAGAGAAATAAATATAATCCTCTGTGTAAGAACAATCATAGCATCCAAATCGAAGTAATGTTTTAGACTGAAGTGCTCAACTTGCCCCTCCAAAAGCCATCAAGAATTTCGAAGAGTAAAGGCAATGGACAATTTTCCCTCCTATGATTTGCATGTTTGCAGAAGTGCACTGCAAGGAGCAGGGTTTTTTTGTGGTTCTTTTACACTCTTTATCCTTGCACCACTTTGACATTGTATAGTAAGTCCTGAAGGGATTTTGGTATAGGACCCAGTCCTTATTAATAGAATGAGGGCAAAATTAAGCCGAAACATGAATGAAGACATAAAAAAAATCTTCAGCTTACGGATGTAAGTTTTAATAAAATTGTGCTGTAAATTTGCTGTTAGTGCTTCTGAATGAAGATTTTTCCAGCTTGTTGGTTTGAGAACAGCCTTTTAACCTTAAACTTGTACTTCAAGAAAATATTTTTACATTTTTTGATTTTAATGATAACCTATGGACAAAAGGTCAACCATCCGTTACCATCCCAGTTAGAGGGTTAAGCGTATTGTCATAAATTTTCCCCCTACACATCTAACTTTAATGCGTGGTGTCTCCATTCAATGGTCCCCTCGTCTCCAGTTGACGTTTAAGAATAAATTTCACCTCAGCGTGTCTATAGTTGACCCCTTGCAGAGTCGACAGCATCTCATCTTTTTTCACCTGTAAAATAAGCTTTCTAGTGTTACACTAAACTTACTTCAGCAATAACCGGACAGAATCCAAACGTTGCCTTTGCATATGCTTTAATCATGGCTGGCAGGACCTCTTCAATCAAAGAGATTCTCCCCGAACAAAGAAAAACTAGAGTTTATATAGGATGGGTACATTGATGTGCATGGCAGATATGACTCTTAGGGTGCTTCCCAAAGTCCTTCCTCGTTTCCTCGCTTCTCTGTCCTACAACCCGGGACCCGATCGAGCTCAGCCATCTTGTGGGACATCTCAAATCTCGAATTGCATCGTGAGGTTTCCTGAGGAGGCATGATCGAGGATACACAGCTGGGTGCCTTGCGAAAGTGTTTCATTGACTAAACGTGACGCAGGTTGTAAATTATCATCTCCTTCACATTTGTGTCATTAATCGATAACTATGCAGCAGCAAATTCAAACATTCATTTGAATATTAAGAATAAAGTTGCTGTAAACATAGGGGTTTTAATAGTTAATTTAATTTTGATGTAATGTAATTTTTGGCACAAATAAAAAGCATTTAATAACTGTAAATAATACATTAACAATAATAAGTAAAGTACAGACAAGTGTGGTGTTTTGTGGAGGTAGAAAAACTATTACAATATAAAGAGTTTTCTCTAATGTTCAAGAATCCTGACGTGCAAGCTAAATCAGTGGGGTACAGCATTCATTAAATGTCTATGCTTTGAAATGATGCTAAAGCAGGAGTGCCAAAACTCGGCCCTGGAGGGCCGGTGTCCTGAGAATTTTAGCTCCAACCTGTGTCAACACACCTGGACGGATGTTTCTAGAAAGCTTAGTAAGCTTGATTAGCTAGCCCGAGTGTGTCTGATTGGGGTTGGAACCAACCTTTGCAGGACACCGGCCCTCCAGGACCGAGTTTGGACACTCCTGTGCTAAATGAAGGGGTTGAGCTAAGCTGTGAGAAGAGGAAACGAGGATACACGTATAAGAATTGAGAAGCACTCCTAGTCTTTAACCATTAGGATTGTTTACTTCATGAAATCCACTCTTACTAGTGAAATAGAAATGGAAAACTAGGTTTATTTTGGGTACTTCAACCCAAGTTATGTGGTTATACATTTAGATTGTCTAAACTAGTTTTCTCTTTGGTTATTACACTTAGCATATAAAACAAATAATAATGCTCCCAAGAGAAAGGAATGTTAGTTATGATCAACTAAAATGAATAACCATTTTGAGCTATGAATCGTCATTAAGATTCTACATATGCAAATAGATTGTGTAATAAAATAATGACTGAGGACTAGTCAAAAAGAAGAAATGCTATTGATCCAAAGTAGTTAAAAATCTTTTATCTACGGCATTACTGTGAAAAACATAACTTCAGAGCTCAGTCTAATGTCGGTGCACTTGAAATGTCATGACAGTGAATGAGTTTCAAGAGTTCTTCTGCTTTTGAATAGAAAGCAATCATCAATATTCTCCAATGGACTCACCGTGGTGCTCAATTTTGGATCTCTTTTTGCGGTTATAAGAATTAAGAAGAGTTCTGTGAAGGTAAACATCACTGATTCCAGGACCGTTGATGGCTGATTCAAGGGCCCTGAACTTCACAGCCACATACGCAAGCAAAGGTAATGGCAGGATTCATGATGTTTCAGAGATCTAATCCTGTTTTGCGTATGGCAAAGCCATACATGCGTTTCAAAGATTTGACGTTTTTGTTCAGCCTGTCGGATTCAGATTTTAAGTATGAAATCAGTACATCTCGATTTCGAAACGGCAGCAATGACAAACGTAGATTGGAGAAATGGGACATTATCTCTGCTGATCCACCAATGCGAGGGCCTTGTGTACCAGTGGATTCAATCGTTCATGATAAAGCATCACCAAATGGAGATTTGGTCAGTCTCTGCTGGAATCATTTTGCTCGTGCCGTGTGTGTGGTGTTCTGGAATGAGCGCTTTCTGTCCTCGAAGGAACCAGTGATTTGGTAAGGTGAAATTCTATTTCCTTTATTCCTAAAGGCCACGCCATTGGTCATTGTGTTGTTTATGTTTCATACTCTCTCAACTAAATATGATATCTGATATTTTATACACCGTATGTAAAATTCGAAATGCCAAAAAAAATATTCTTCACTGAAAAAAAGCTTTTTGAAGCCAATGGTGTACAAATCTGTTGCTGGAGGGCCACTATCCTGCAGAGTTCACTTTCACACCTAAACAAACATCAGAACCAGCTCAAAGTTCTTCAGGGTAATGGGTTTTAAGTCACCACCCCCCCCATGCCACCCAAAAATGAAAACTTACTTGCACAAGTAAAACAAGTTGAAAAATTTTTTTTTTTCCAATTTCTTTAAAGACAAAGAATTCTGAAGAATTTTTGTAAATGCATCCGTTGACTTCAATACTAAAATACTATGGATGAGCCAAATGTTCATTTGCCGGAAATGGCTTTTTTTATTTTTTGCCGAAAATGAAATATAAGTGGAAATTTGAGCTGCATTTTTGTTGTTGTTGGTTTGTTTTTGGCTGCACTGCCCTCAGTGTTCAGCAGGCTGGTTTCACTTTCCCTCCAGCCATAGTCACGCTACAGTGTGTGTGAAGCATTCATTTCAGTAGCTCGTTCCACACAAGGATAGCTTGTTTCCTGCGCTGACCAAGTGCAAGTACAGTCATACACATCGTTGACCAGCTTGCTCTCACTTCAAAGTAGCTTGATATTCTGATAATGAACCTATATCCTTATCTGCATAAACTGCACATGCTAACCGGAAAAGCAACATGTTTTCATATAACGTGCCGACAGGACATTTCTATCTAGTCTGCTTGTTCCTGCTGCTTGAAATAGCGCTACCGTTTTGTCATGGCAACACTTGTAAAACGATTGTCAGATCATTCACTGTCAATAACTATTACTGTAATAAATTATTATTACAAACCACTTTTGGTTTTCACCTAAGGGCATTCAGAATTTTTGGTTTTGGCCCAGAATTTTTATTTGGTGCATTTTTAAAAATACTATGCAAGCTGTTTCCCAACGTTTGTCAATGTATATTCCTTTGTGTTTAATAGAAGAACCAAACTCAAGTGGGTTTGGAACAAGTCTGGGATTAATAAATGAAGAAATAATCTTCATTTTAAGGGGAATCTTTCCCAAAATGTCTGAATCTCATAGACATTATAGCGTACATTCCATAACGCAATGCAACAACAAGCATACAACAGACTTGGCCACGGTCCCAAATGGTCTTGGGGATAAAATGCACTTGATTTGAGACATTTTCTTACATTATTTTTTTGTCCGCTATGTGCCCTGTATGCGTTATTTATTAATTTTCAAGCTTCATACCACATGACTTCTTTACCAGAGATTTATTTGACCTGTTTTCCTTCCAAACTTTCCATCTAATAACTGTATTATTTGCAAAAAGAAAGAAAATTGTAATGGTAGATTAATGTTTTCATTATCACTGCCAGTTTTAGTTCCACTGATAATTTAATCACTCAACATTCACAGAACGCAATTGTCCATGCCAAGTGTTTATGTTACAAACGGCAGTTTAAATACATAGCATGGGAGACAGGAATTGTACAAATTTTCTCATTAACTTGCCTATTTTTCCCTGTTATTTAAAGTCAAAGTGATCGGTCACTCCTAAATGAACTCAACTGTTAATATACTCACCCTCTGGTCATCCAATACGGAGGTGACTTTTGTTTTTCATTGGAACATAATTGTTAGCCAAAGGCTTGGTCCTTCATGATTCATAAAAGGCTTAAAGTAATGTATATCATCTCTTTGAGTCAAATAAACATGCGAGGACATTAAAGTGAAATGATCAGTCAGTGCAAGAAACAGAACTATATTAACAGCATTGTTACTTTTAAGACACAACGAATGGTTCTGAATGCATTCTCTTAAGTTTGTGCGTCCTGTCACATGACATGTATTGAATGCAGGAAATGTGCACATTAAATTAATATGGAGATTGCAGCATCCAGGAGAAGCGCTAGTACAATTTTGATCATCAACATACCATATGAATCCTCTGACCCCCATGTAGTAAACTTGCAGTGTGCTCGTGTCAATTTGTGCCCACACTTATGTTGTTATATAAATCAGGAAGCTCATGCTCCAGACTGATATGAACTCAATTAAGACCTCACAGTATCATCGGTATAAATCACTAAGAACCCCTATATTATCATAAAGCACATTAAAAATAACAATAAGATTTAAAAAAATGAAGATAAAGGTATTTATAAGTGCATCCAACTAAATGTTTAATACTACTAAACATTTTGCATTATGTGTATTGCCTTGTATGCTTTTTCATTTTAAATGTGGCCCTAATTTTTTTTATTTTTATGTCAATTCACATGACTTCAACTTATGATGGAGCTTCTTTTCGGAGTCAATTATTTTTTTATTTAAGATATTACATAATATATAAGTTAAAAACAAAGCTGAAAATTCTCTTAGCAGTTTAGTCGCATGCAATATTGTTTTACTGAACTTTAGCAAACGTACAGGGTTTGTGAAGATAAAGCAGGCCCTCCGATTGATTGGTAATGTGAAGGATTGCATATTCTGTAGTTTTAGTGTATGCAATGTAGTCAATATTGTTTATTTTGGGTCATTCTGAACTGATTCTCGAAATCTTAACTTCTGCTGTTTCAGAACGTGAAATATAGATGTCCATTGTGTTTTTATGTAACCTGGAGTAAGGAAAAGCATATTCAAATGTATTGTAATGACATATATTGAAATAAACGATTGGCATCTCCCAGGACAGGTTTATACCTATTAGGATATTAGAAAGGGCCAAAGTCATCAACATTTTTATCGGTTATTTGATCAAAAAACATAAAGTCATTCAAAATGTGCTGCATGTAGTAGAATTATTTCTCCTAAAACACATTTTCAGCCCTTGAGCTTCACATATGCTGTCATTTATGTAGCAACACATGTTTCCAAGTATCCTTTAAGAGGAATAGTTGATCAGGGTTAAAGATAAAGTCTTCAGGATGCTTTCTTTCAAGTAGCAGGCTTTTACGCACCAGTTCTACCATTAAACAAACTCTGAAAACTAGTGTGGAATCATCTAGATAAAAATGTCATGTCACCTAAATGCAATGATATCACTTAAACAAGAATAGCAAGATTCAAACAAATGTAATATTAATATGTATAGACTGGGGTATAGAACAGGAGGCCCCCAGGGTCTTCCCGAAGGGGCTGCGATGTGGAATTGTGATTCTGGTAAGGGGGCATCATATCCTCAAGGGTCATTGCTCAAAATGTATCACCCGCTCCACCCCAACGAGAACCTTGTTTTTAAGTCTCCTTTCCTTAAATTGTGGTTCCTACATCCCCAAACACATATAGGCACAGTTTATCCAACATGGCTTAGACTAAGCCAGGATTAGGCTCCAGTTCAATTAGGACGTTTTTAGAAATGTGTCTTAGAAAAAAAATCATTACTAGTGTAAATTTTAAGACAAAATAAAGGCACCGATATACAGTAGTCAACAAACTTTAAAAGCGAGTTTTCACAAAAGTTAAAACTATTGATCAGCACTTCAGTCAGGGTGAGTTTCTTTCAGTTAAAGCTACATTTTAGTCTGGAACTTGGCTTAAAGGGTTATTTCACACAGAAATTAAAATAATTTTATTAATTACTCAATAACCTTGACAAACCACAAGACAGGTCTTTGGAACACAAATTAAGATATTTTAGATGAAATCTGAGAGCTCCTTCATCCTCTGTAGGCATCCTCTGGATCATTCAAAGTCCAGAAAAGTACCGGGGAAAAAATCAAAACAGACCATATGCATTCAGTGGTCAATCAAAATATTATCAAGCTACAAGAGTAATTTGGTGTACACATAAAAACAAAAATGGCCTTATTCAATACATTCTTCTGCTTGGCCATGCCTCTGATATATAACCTCGGAAGCACTTTCGTTTAGTTTCAAACAAGAAATTACAGTGCGCTCTGTGTATGCATAGTGACTGCACAATATACTGACACTGAGGAGAAGAAAGTTGAATAAACTCATTAATTTTGTTTTATGGGCACACTACAGTAGTATTACAGCTTGAAAATATTCCGATTGAAGCACAGATTGATGGCATATGGTCTGTTTTGAGAATCTCATTGGGAGTATGTGCACAGGGCTGCATTTTTGTGAACTGAAATATGTGCCGGGGGGTACATAATAGCTGCATTTTGTGTGTAAAATGGAGGCTAGGATGCGGTATGCTTACCTCCGTATGTACTGCTTTTCCAGCATGACTGGTTTGCTCAGTAGCTTCTCATGGACAAGCCATGGCGTCATACTTTGGACGAGGAGCGGAGCAGGACCGTTCTTCGAGTCTGGTGAAGGATGGTTCCAGAAACCAGGTAAAATGATACCCCAAAAAAAGTGAAATTGTGGTAAAAGCACAGGTCGCAATGGCTTGCTTTTGAAAAAGCAAGCCATCGTGTAGGCTTGAGTTTACGGTTGGGTTTGCATATTTCTCAGTTCTCAAATATCTATGGGCATATATCTCCAATTAGCCTGGGTTGGTTTTGAGGATATTTTTTTTGGTATTTTTCTGGACTTTGAATGAGTCAGACCATTGCCGTCAGTGGGGGATCATATCTCTCAGATTTCATTTAAAATATCTTAATTTGTGTTCTGAAGATGAACGGAAGACTGGAACAACATGAGGAGTAATTAATGGCATAATGTTTGGTAGAACTAACCCTTTAAGCCTTGTGTGTGAAACCTGGGGTGGTTAGTTTATCTGTATTTGTGCCACTGTGTGTGTAGTCCTTTGACAATCCTGCTCTTCTCATTCTCATCCTATCACTATGCTTTCTGTATGAAAAAAAAAAGCTTTGTGATCAAGTCTCGGTATTGATTGTAGATTGTATGTGGGGCGGGGGAGTGAATATACAATATTCTCTTTCACCCTAACCGACGTGAACCCCCAACCGCTTTTCCAGGCGCTTCAGCAAAATGAGTGCACTTGAATGGGTGAAGTACAGAGCACAAATTGGAGTATTGAACACCAATTTCACGACTTTCACTAGTTCGCGCAAATGTGCAACACTAAACAGCAACCTTGTGGAGCTGTACAACTGTTAGTAAAGTACGCTTTGTTTACCTTTCGACAACTTGCATTGTCAATATTGTAGCCTAGCATCGTATTTTTGGAGATATAGATATTACAAAATGTTAACTTGCAGTATGTCAACGTTAACAATGGCTAGTTTTTGCCATATCCTAATGGAGCAGTATGCAATTTTTCGCCACTAGAGGGCTTGTAGTCAAAACAAACAAATGTCTACATGAGCAAAATATATACTTTTCTATATTAACACTTTTATAGTGGTTGTTGGATTTTTTAAAAGAAAAAATCTCATATATAGTGTATTTATAACTATATATGAAATTTAATATTAAGCAGTTCCTCAGGGATTTTGGTTCCTGAGATAAAAAAAAAAAGATTTTTACAACATTTATTTTTTTATTTCCACAGCAAGACACAAAAATTGTAACAATTAATGCTATCATTCCTTTAGAAAGTCATCTATATATCAAATAGTCAAATATTGAAGGGACATCAACAGTTGTCAGAATGGGCAGACACACACACACACACATGCATATGTAT
>CAIGQW010010029.1:0-13817 GCA_903798125.1 Danio choprae
TTTGTAATTTTGTATTTTTTGTAACAAGGTTAAAATAATATTATATATGTATATAAATATTCTATACATCATCCATGTCGTCCATCATCCGCAGAAGCAATAATTGATTTCAGTTTTGGGTTAGACAATATCACAATTATCCAATTTCATTTGCTGATACTGATTTTTTGCTGATTACAAATTCCTTTTTAACAACAGTAATTCACAGCATACACAAACAAAATTATATTTTAATCAATTTTTTTTATAACAAAAAAAACTATTACTTTATATGAATAATTGTTTTATATGATTTAAGTGTTAAAAATATTAATTATTAAAATAAACATTACAGTCCCCCCCCCCAGCTGCAACAACACTAACAACTCAAGTTAATATTTCTCTTTTGTCTTCTTTAACAAAGGTACACAGATGATTATGACATGTATGTTTATAGATACTAATATTCTGATTTTTAAATCTTGTATATTTTTGTCCTCTAAAGAACTCTGTGTACTTTTGTTTAAAAATTGACTAACAAGGTAAAACAATATCTATACATATAAATATTCCATACATCATCCATGTTGTCTATAATCAAAAGCAGCAAACAAAAAAAAACTTCTCTAAATGCTCATTTAAATGCAAAATTTTCCTTGTATCATTGTGCAAAACATCTCTCATATAAACATATACTAATTAAGAAAGTCTTCATTTTAAGCATCAAGTCTCCCTCAAATTAATCTTTAGCGCATACATTCAAAAACTGGGTTTAGCTGAAACTTTCATTAAGCCATGTGACTCCACAGGTAACATTTTCATTTTAAAGTAAATCTGGGTCAACGATTGAAGATGAGGCCATCAGCTCCATGAAATAGCTACTCAAGGACTTAATGGCTTGTAAAATCATCCCAACCGCCTTATTCCCACCATCAGCTTCTGCCTGTGCTCACTATTGTTGGTGTGGCTGTGGTACAGGCACTGGAGGGGACGCTGGGGCCTGATGGAGACATTAAACGCTGGACGGCCCAGGCCACACGGCTTACGGATAATTACTGATAATCAGCGAGCAGCTACTCTCATTAATCACGTGTAAACTACGCCACCATTTCGAAAGCTTCAGTGGCCAGCAGCACTCCAGACACAAGGTAAAGTGTTCAAAACCACACTGGGGGAAAAAAAGAAAAAGAGCTAAATGGAGCTGTTTGATCTAGTGTACAGTACTCGACAGAGAGCAGATCGCCATGTATATAGTATCCATACAAAGCCTATCTTCAGGTCTAATAATATAATTACATCCATCATTGATGGTTCATCCGTCTGAATGGAGGGCATCTCGTCGCTGCAGCTGCATTAATTCAGAAATGGCGCGTAGTGATGGATATGCCCCCCCCCCATTTAACAAAGCCATCAAAGCAGAATGGGTTTACTGGACCACAAATGAGCGGCGAGTTTGCCTGTGTGTTACGGTAAATGGGTTTAATGGTAAAACTAATTACAGGCGTGTCAAAAATAAGATGCTATCCCATTATGACATGCTCTGTGCATCTCTGCCAACCATTTTTAGCTGTTTTTGACAAGTAAATCACTAAGCACATGTTGTTGTCTAGATTACACTGTATGATACTGTAGGCTATTGATCAGTAGGTCTTGCTCTCCACTGTTTAGAGATCACGACTAATGCAAATGCTCATTGGATGTTTCATTGGTTTGTACTGCTGTTGTTGGGTTTTGGGTTAGACATTATCAACATTATTAAAAACTATAACAAAACATGTTTAATATAGGGATGCACTGATTGCAATTTTTTTTGGCTGAATTAAATTTCTAAATTTGATCTGCTAATACTGATTTATGCTGTTTGTGATTGTCTTTCGAAGAACGTCCTGGTTACGTCCGTAACCCACGTTCCCCGAATAGGGAACGGAGACGTGTGTCTTACAGACTATGGGAGTACGTCAGACGACCAATCACTCTGGAGATTAAGAAAACGGGCCAATGAACGCCAAGTGAATTGGCGGAGCTTTTGTGAAGCGAGCCTTAGAATTGCCTGCTGAAGAGCCGAACATTCAGCTAACAGCTGGAGACTCAGGTGCTGTGGCAGTGGAGACACACGTCTCCGTTCCCTATTCGGGAAACGTGGGTTACGGACGTAACCAGGACGTTCCCCTTCATATGGGAACTCCAACGTGTGTCTTACAGACTATGGGAGACTGTATGGAAAACGCCACAGCAGCTAAGCCCGTCACGCTCCTGATGTGAAGTTTGCCAAGCATAGCGTGCGCGCACAAGCATCACCAAGAGCGCAACCTTCCAACGTCCCCTAGGCCCTCTATTTACCATTACATTGGAAAATTTAGATTTGGATCGGGGTTCGTAATGTGCTTTTTACCTAGCTAATATAGACTAGGGATTTTAAATTACGACAGTACGTTGGGAAAGCGTGCCAGTCCCTGAAGGGGGAGGACGCTGCGGAGGCCACCTGCTACCCAAGAGGGGAGACTTGATGGCAATAGGAGCATATGGACTAGCCCTAATAAGGGGGAGTGCTACATATGATAAGCTGGTTAGCGGTTAGGGAAGACACGGGTCCGCCTGGACAGGGGGAACACACCGTGGTTAATATATGCATATGGGGTTACCGTGGGAACCGCGCATAGCCGGCACCGAACCTCAGCATGTGGGTAGACCAATTTGGGCATACCAGACATCACACTGAGCCAGGCACTCGACTCCTCCGCTGAGATGAGTGCTGAGTGCTGGGGGCCTCGGAGGAATTCTCTAGGGTTCGCCAGATGGGAAACTTACTAGCAGAATAAAAAAGGCGCACGTATCTCCGTGTTAGGGAGCATGGCGCAGCAAGCGTTGTTGACACCGAGTTTAGTTTCCTCCCGACTGATCGGGATTACCCAATAATCGGAAAGAAAACGACTCCACTCGGAGATTACAAAACCTCGCGAATGTGTTAGGTGTCGCCCAGCCCGCAGCTTTGCATAATCTGTTAAGAGGTGCTGCGTACTCGCGCCGAAAAGGAGGCACCGCCTCTTTACCGGGGGACACAGCTCACCCTGGCACATGAAGCGAGGGTGATGGCATACTATTAGAATGGACCAACCTCTGTTTTGATACGGTACTTCCCTTCTGCCGATCATAACAGAAAAGAGCTGCTCAAAGATGTACGCTCTACATGTCACATTAAGCGCAGTGCGCGGACATACAATGAAAGGCTGGGCCTGTCTCCTCCGCAGACAGCGCTCGCAGGTTCACTACCACTTTAATATAAAGGGGGTGGTACGAACCTTGGCACAAGCTGAACCGGGGTCTCAGGTAAACGTGAGAGTAGGCCGGTCCAAATTCCTGGCACGATTCGCTGACCGAAAATGCCACCGGCATCCTAACCCTCCAGAATGATACCAACGCGACCAGCAGAGCTGTCTTCATGGACAGAAAATGTATAGATACTGAGACGAGTGGCTCAACGGATCTAACCATAACCGCTGGGGCTAGAGAGATCCCGAGAGGGCAAGAGTAGGGGGGCGGGATGGAATTAACCATCTCGCGCCACGCACCTCTGAGGAACCGGCTGATAAGGTTATGCTTTCCCAGTGCGCTGTCATCTGCCGCCCCCCCGAGGGCAAGGATGACAGCACACCAAACCTTCAGTGTGGAGGGTGACAGCCTGCGCTCCAGCTATCCTGAAGGAAGAAAACACAACACTAATCTGGCATGTCCGGGGTTCTTCTCCGAGAGAAGAGCTCCACACAACGAATGGACTCCACTACATGACATAGGCTTGCCTATACAGGGGCTCTAGTCTGAGTGACGGTGTTAACCATCTACTGATAGGTCACCTAAGTCCACCGCGCTGTCTAGAAACCCTCCTGGGGGTTCCAGAACGCTGCGGGTGCCAGAGGGTGCCCATCCCAAAAAAAGGAGTGCTTTTTCCGGGGAATTCGTCAGGGAGAGCCATCACGAGGAGTGTGAGTTCAGAAACTCGGGTCCGGTTGGGCCAAGGAGGCGCAACGAGCGAGACCCGCCCCTCGCTCCCCGACCTTGCACAGTGTCTGTGCGCGCAGGCTCACTGGGGAAAAATGAACCCGGGGCCAACTGGACCGCGCCGGGTGGGAGTCTCCGTTCTTCCGGAAACATAACTGCCGTGAGAGCGAGTAAGCTGGCACGGAGAGCTCGTACGGGATATGAACGGCGCGCAGCTATTAAGCCGCATGACTCCAGTGGAGCAGATGGCGAGTGAGCTGAGGCATGCAGCAGTAGCGCGCATCACCCAAAAGGTCGATGTGCGCTATCGCGGCCGTGCTAGCTGTCCTAACCAACACGTGTGTCCCCTCCCGTACCGGTATGGACCGACGGAGAGCGAGAAACATTGCCGTCAGCTCCAGGCAATTAAAATGCCAACGCAACCGAAGTCAGATATACGAACCTGCGGCTGCATGCTCGATACACACAGTCCACCAACCCGTACTGGAAGCATCTGTCAAAATGACAGCATGATCGGATACTTGTTCTAAGGGCACCCCGGCCCGTAGAAGGCAAAATCCATCCAGGGACTGAAGGTGCGGCGACGCAGCGTGGTGACTGACACCCGGTGTGCCTCCGCGCGCTATGCCCATCTGGAAACTCGATCGCAAAGCCAGCGCTGAAGTGGTCTCATATGAACCATTTGAGCGGCGATGTAGCGGCTACAAATGTCATATGCCCCAGGAGCCTCTGAAAAACTTCAGTGGGACCACTGTAACTGCCGAATTAATCAGACAGAGCAGCATTGGCCCGGTGCGCTAAAAAAAAGCGAACCGTGATGGAGACCGAGTCCTGCTCCAAGCCGAGAAAAAGAGAAGCTCTCCCGGGGGAGAGCCTGCTCATTCTCGGTTGACCTGAAACCCCAACCGGCCAAGATGCCGAAGCATCAGGTCCCTGTGCATAATCGACTAGTTTAAGACATGAAATATATGTACATCAGTCAAAGAATATTCAAAAATGCCGATGCGCGTGCGCCGAAGAGGCACAGGGCATCCTCCACGCATGGAAACAGGGAGAGCCCGAAGAGGAGGACTTTGTACTGCCATGCTCGACTCTGGAACGCAAACCGGAGAAATGGACGGTGGCGTGGATGAATGGAGACATGAAAATACGTGTCCTTCAGGTCTATTGCTGCAAACCAATCCCGAGGACGGACGCACTGCAGTATGCGTTTCTGCGTGAGCATCCTGAACGGCATTTTGTGTGAATGACAGTTCAGTCTGCGCAGATCTAGGATTGGTCTTAACCCTCCGCTCTATTTGGGCACGATGAATTACGGGCTGTAAACTCGCAGTTCATCTCGGCTGGAGGGACCTGCTCGATTGCATCCTTCGCCAGGAGGATAGCAATCTCCTCTCGCAAGACAGGGGCGCTCACGGGGCTGACCCTCGTGAAATGGACACCCCTGAACCTGGGAGGGCGAATGGCGAATTGTATCGCATAGCCGAGTCCGATCGTCCGTATGAGCCACCGCGACGGGCTGGGCAGGGCTAACCAGGCTGGCAGAGCCCACGCTAATGGCATCATCGGCGCGATCGTTGACGTGCCAACGGAGGGGCAGCTCGGGAAGGGAGTGCTCGCCCCGGGAAGCAGAGCGGCCCGAGGAAGAGCCGAAAATAAGAGAATTTCTCTTACCTTCCTCCCTGGATCCCGCGATGAGGCTGGAGTGAGAGAAAGGAGCCCATTCTCTTGCACTCTGGAAGCCTAAGGCGAAAGAGCCCGGCGCTGCGAGCTGGAAGGCGGGGCGTCCCAGACTGGCAAGGCTCGGGCTTGCGCACCCGGAGAGAGAGGAAACTGCTTTTTATTGAGAATTTGGTCACCGCCAGCCCAGAGGGGGGCAGTGGTGGTATTACTGATGTTATGTGTCCTCGGCCCTCCACCGAGGAAAAAGCAGGTCCCCTCTTCTCCAGGTGGCCCGTCTCAGGGACGCTTCGCGGTCCTCTTACCGGACTTAACGGCGCCCTGGATCGGTGGCGTTGCGGACCCGCGATTGGCTTCGGCGAGGAGCAGCGGGAGCGGATGGGACAGCGGGGAGAGCAGTTTTCCGAGCCCGCTGATGGATGACCTCCCCCATCGCTTTGGACTGCTCCTTCACCGCCGAGAATTCCTGGGTAAATTCCCTGACGGTGTCACCGAACAGGCCAGCCTGGGATATGGGAGCGTTAAGAAAGCGAGCTTTGTCAACGTCAGCCACATCTGCCAGGTTTAGCCAGAGGTGGCGCTCCTGGACCACTAATGTGGCCATCGTCTTCCCCAGGGCACGAGCAGCCGATTTGGTGGTCATGAGAGCATAATCGATTGCCGTGCGGAGCTTATGCATCAAGCCCGAGGAAGAACCACCCCCCTGCAGCTCAGCCAACTTCTCCGCTTGGTAGCGTTGATAGGTGGCCATCGCATGCAAGGCGGATGCAGCCTGGCCCGCAGCGGTGTAGGCTCTGGCCGTGAGAGACTCAGATAACTTACACGCTTTGGAAGGGAGTTTGGGTGGACCTCTCCAGGTGGAGGCGCCCCGCGGGCAAGATTGACCGCAATAGCGCGCTCCACCGGGGGAATCGACTCATATCCCCTGGCTGCCCCGCCATCAAGGGTGGTGAGAGCGGGAGCGCACGAGGACCGGGCAGAAAAAGGCGCCCTCCATGCCTGCGTGAGCTCACTGTGTACCTCCGGGAAGAAAGGGACGGGGGGCTTGGAAGGCTTCACCTTATTAGCCCCCACGTAACACCCATCTAAGCGGTCCGGCCGCGGAGCTGGGGGACAAGCCATCTCCAGTCCAACGGCCGAAGCAGCCCGGGATAGCACGGCTAACATGTCCGACTCCAAATCCGGGTTCCCGCTGACAACCCCGGAGGGTGGCGGCGGATCCGGATCGTTATCGGAGCATGTTAGCCCGCCCTCCGATGCAGTGGTGGACATCGCATCCCTGGTGTCATCTAATGAGAGCGCGGCCAGCCCGGAGGGTGGACCAGCGCTCCCACTCGAAGCTTGGACAGAGCACACTGAAGAGGAGCGGGGGGTCCGCGGGCCCGGAGGCGACGGAGAAGCCCCCACTGTAACCCTCAGGCCTGCCCGAGTGCTAACCGCATAGCGGGGAGCAGCAGGGGTGACGCACCCTAATGCTAGGATACGCCGCGACCTTAACTGTGCAACAGTCAAGCCCTCGCAGTGAGGGCAAGAACTGTCCGCGAGCACCGCTTCAACATGCCGGACCCCCAGACATGTGATGCAATGCTCGTGCCTGTCATCCGGGGCGAGGAAACCACCGCATCCAGAAACGCACGGTCGGAACGACATCTTGAAAAAGACGCGTTGCTCGACCGTGTTGCTCTCTTAGGGAACTCTGCTCTTTTAAAGAAAACTGCTCTTTTATTTTTCACACCAGTGAAACGCCCAGGGGACGGGAATCCCAGATCGACCGCCGCTTCTGCGTCTTCTCCCACACTGGTGAGTAATACTTTCAGTATTTTCAGCTTGGCAGAGGTTTTGCTCCAGTCTCAGTGAGGCTCTGAAGTAACAATTCTAAGGCTCGCTTCACAGCAGACAGCTTATATAGCGCTAATGGCTAAGCGCTGTCAGCTGTGGAGCTGAGCTCCGCCAATTCACTTGGCTTTCATTGGCCCGTTTTCTTAATCTCCAGAGTGATTGGTCATCTGACGTACTCCCATAGTCTGTAAGACACACGTTGGAGTTCCCATATGAAGGGGAACTGTAATTCACAGCAAATACAAACAAAATTATACATTTATTTATTATTTTATTTTTGAAAATAAAAAATAATTAAAAATTAATCAAAATAAATGTGCACCTCAACTCTCCTGTTTCCACCAAAACTGTTCGCTGGGAGCTCCACATGGTCAATATACATGGCCAGGCTGCTATAGCCAAACATTTGGTCACACATGCCAATGACAAACGTAGATTTAAATGTTGCCAGCAATGAAAATCTTTGGACAATGTGAAACATGTACTGTTCTCTGATGAGTCCACCTTCACTGTCTTTGCCACATCTGGGAGAGTTACGGTGTAAAAAAAGCCCCATAAAAGCATACAACCCATACTTGTTGCAGGCCCAGAGTGAACCATGAGTGTGGATTAGTAATGGTGCTTAATACTTGTGCTAGATGGGCGCGCAACTGCCAAGGACTGCTGAACCATTCTGGAGGAGCATGTGCACCCAATGGTTCAAACATTGTATCCTGAAGGCGGTGCAGTGGATGATAATGCACCAATACACACAGCAAGACTGGTGACAGAGTGGTTTGATCAACACGAAGGTGAAGTTGAACATCTCCCATGGCCTGCACAGTCACCAGACCTAAATATTATTGAGCCGCTTAGGAGCATGTCAGGAAATATTTTCCTCCACCAGCATCTCGTAGTGACATGGCCACTATTTTGCAAGAAGAATGACTTAAAATCCCTCTGGCCACTGTGCAGGACTTCTGCATCTTATCTGTCATTCTCAAATTGACTAAATGCTGTAGTGGCTGCAAAAAAAGGTCCTACACCATATTAATAAATTATTGTGGTCTAAAACCAAGCGTTTCAGTTTTATTGTCCAACCCCTGTATTTATTATTTCACAAAAGTACAGATTACAATGAAATATGATTTGATTGATTTGTATGTGCAGTTTTGTACTATTATTTTATAGTAATAAAAATACTATAATTTCCAGTTTTGACTTCAGACTGGTAAGGCACTTGCTAACAACTTAAAAGCGACTGATGTTTTCTCACTCTCTCTCTTTCAAAAACAGTTTTGACTGATGTATAACAGAACTTTCACATTTTAAAAATAACTTAAAATAATTTTTTTTTTTTAAGTTAAGGTACATTTTAAACCATTTAACTGAGCATTATTCTGTCAAAATTCTTTTTGTTGCTTAATGGGTAACTGGTCAAAATGACCATCCCTAACATGGAGCATAGAGGTCATCTCGAGAGCAGGGAACCTATCAGTGTTAATGCTCCAGCAGATCAGCGAGTTTACACTTCTACTGCTGGACAGCTTGAAAAATAGAGAATGAGACAGCTCTACTCTGTAAGTTACCTTCCCAGATGAGGAGCACAGCTGCTTTAACCTAGCATTCTCGCTAATGATTTCAACATGTATGGATCAGCCTGACAACAACTTGGGGGTCATGACAGCAAATCGCAAACATGATGCCGCATTTACACACTGTGAAAAACATCCATGACGAGGATCTGTTATCATGTGGCTGTGAGTGGGAGATTTTCAGTGACATTAATGTCAGCGCCGCTGCTAACAACATGCGAAAGACCTGCTAATTCTGAATCTGAGAATATAATTGACATTATCATTTAAAATAAAATGCTACATCAAACAAAAACACCACTAAATATAAATAACACTAAACTTTGATACAAAATTTTCGCTTATTTTATTGCTTTCAAAAGTTGCACCAAATAGCATAAGCCAGAAAACAAGACTAAACTAAAATTAAAGCAAGACTTAGAGATTTTTTTCTGTGAGGTTTGAACAGATGTTCAGATTCGGTGGAGGTCTGAACAGGTTTTTCCCATTGGTGGATCTCAAACACAAGATGATAACAAACAACAATAATACATTTATGTTCAAAGGGAATTTACTCACTGTCAGATACAAGTGACTTTTTATCATCAGTAGAAAAATTAAATGTGATTTAGAGCACAAGTACGGCACGTACAACATTACAATGACAATAAATAAAGTTCTAAGATAAAGTTCTTACCTTGGCTAGGTATTTGCGAGACTTGCTCTCATTCTGATGGCGGCACGCGTGTAGGTAACAGGTAATGGCGGAGACACCCAGGTGTGGCTGACGATCTTTGACAAAGATGTTCTCCAGGTAGTCACCCCACATAGCCCAGGCTTTCACCAGAACATCGTGCATCTGAACTGCAGCAGAGAAGGCCTTGTTTGCCTCCTCTGACCTGGAAGAAAAGAAAACAACTCAAATCAAACGAGCAGGGAATTTGTCAGTTCTAACCATCAGAGTCTTTACGAATCTTAAGAAAGTAAAGAATCCTGAAAGAATAAGCTTGAGTGAGAATGTCTGCCAGTAATGATCATAATTAAATATCCGGTTATGGTAACACTTTACAATAAGGTTGTATCAGTTAATGCATGTACTAACATGAACAATACAGTACATTACAATATTTATTCACTTGTTAATGATAGTTAATGATAATAAAGGCTTTAATTGTTAGTTCACGTTAACTCACAGCAACTAAAGTTAACAAACATGAATATGAACTAAGATTAATAAATACTGTACAAGCATTGTTAGTTTTTTCTTTACATTAGTAAATACATTAACTAACGGTAACTATTGAACCTTACTATAAAGTGTGACCCCAGTTATAATGGCCTTTTTTAATTTTAAACAGTATCTGCTGAAAATATATATACATGTTGCAAGAAACTATTCTGTTGGCGGCACCTAACCAAAATTAGCTGACAGGGTCCAATATTTAGTTTCATCAGCCATTTTAGAGCTTTGAGAATTTATCCTTTTCTAGGACCCTTTATAGAAGCAGTTTAAGAACAGAAGTTGAGA
This sequence comes from Danio choprae, assembly GCA_903798125.1. Classification (NCBI taxonomy): domain Eukaryota; kingdom Metazoa; phylum Chordata; class Actinopteri; order Cypriniformes; family Danionidae; genus Danio; species Danio choprae. The sequence goes on from CAIGQW010010029.1 coordinate 10,576, forward strand.
ATGGCTTGTAAAGGGCTTTATAGGGGACTGAAAGCACAGGATGGGACTCATAATCTGAGCTTGAAGCCTCTGTCCCTACCATCACCATCTCGAAATGTCACCCTACGACACACCTACTAAACCAATCACATATAATGGGAATTTTTAATGAGTATGTGGCAAGCAACAGAATTACACTTGATTGCAATGGGACTCTGGGGACGCCAAATCCACTGAAGCGTCTCGTCAGCCTTGGACATGTATAATATGTTTCTGCTTGTGGCCTTTGCCGAGAACCGGGCCTGGAGAGCACATAAGTCCCCACGCCCAGTCAAGTGTCAAACATCGTCCTCTGACAGCTCTGCTGCTTTATCAAATCCCTACGTTAATATTCATAGAGAGTGAAAATGTAATGATTACATTAGGCCCTGCTGAGGCTGGGGGAAACTTCTGCTGATCACAGAGATTTCACAAATTGCTATTGAGTTAATTATTCACAATGTGTATTTAATAAGCTATTCCAATCCTGTGCAGGGCTCTGGGCTCGACATCAATTCACCCGTGATAAGAAAAAGAGCAGGGTCTATACAGAGCAATGATGGTGCAAAAAAAGAAGGTCATTATCAATACCTGTTTAACAGATAATGACAAAACATGTATTCCAGTTTAATTTCCAATACTGTTCTATGTAGAGCCACATATGGCAAATAATCAAAATAAAAATCGCAAATGTAATTAAGCAAATGCTGCGATTGCCATGCATATCTTGTAAGGGATGTACATAAAATAATGCTTAATAGAAATGTGAAAATATATTTAGAAAATGTGCAGAAAAATGTATGATAAACCTTTTTTATTACTTTTTTTGTTATTTTATTAACTTATTTACTTTATTAAAGATGTGCATAAACTACAATGGAAACACATTTACAAAATAATTTCCTGTTAAAGTCATGTGATTTTGTTTTAACAGGCATGTGATACAATTTTTTTGACATCTGTCGGAAGTGGGGTGCAATGAAGAGCATTAATGGACAAATCAGCAGGCCGACCACACTGTAAGGGCGTACTCACACTATGCTATCCGAACCGTGCCCAGGCGCGTTTCCCGGTTTGTTTGTGTGAGTGCTCCGAATTGGGCTCAGGCGTGGTATATTTGTCCAGCCCTGGCCTGGTTGGAAGAGGTGTACCAGAGCACGGTTCGATTGGGCTTTGGCGGAGTATGCTTGTACTGTGAGTGCAAAGCATGCCTGAGCCCAAAACTGAAGATGCAGCATCACTTTAAGGGATTGTTTCATATAGACTGTTTAATGAGCGTGAGCTGTCATAGATTATTAAAGGAAATGTCGACTTTGTTCTGTTTGACTCATTGGCTGGAATCATCTCACAGGAGGACTTTTTGCAAACATTCGACTGAAAATATCAAGCGAGTTTGGAGTAAAAACATGATTACATGTGGTATTTTCACATGCTAGATTTAGCAGTCTTTACTACACAGAGCCGTAGTGCACTGTGAAGCTACACAAGCAGCATCACAGAATGATTATCTTGGTATCATTGTCCAGTTAAATAGACTTCAATTTTCTACACAATTTTGCATAGTTTATCAGCGTACTACAACTGTGTGCTAAACATCGCTCCATTTGAACGGACATGCTGTAGATTTACTACAACTGGCTTTATTCACAAAGTACACATGAACATAGCCTTCGATTAATCACCCAGCCCTAGTTGCATAATACTAGCCAATGGTCTCTACAGCATATATGCATACAATGTCTAATTTGGTTTGTTTAGTCTCCATCAATATCCTAAGCATTTATCATATACAGTCACTGAGTTTGAAAAAGCCTCTTAAAATGGGCCTTTCGTTTTTGACATACTGTAAGTGGTAGACCAGTGACAATACATTGGTCATCTGACCAATCAGGGCAGAGAAGGCCCTTGGAAAGGAGGGTTTTAGAGAGGTCTAGAAGGGATACAGCTGTGGATAAGCACGTCAATATAGTATAATTTTTGTGACACTGTACAACAATAATTACTATTTTTATGTTACTGTGAGGGTTGAGTGGAGATAGATGTTTAAAAAAATACCATTATTGAGTAATTTTATAAATAATATAAATAATTCTTGTTAACTTCAGGACTATTTTAGGAATATTTAGGAAAATTAGTAACCTTTAAAAGAACTTTAATATAATACAATAATGTCATTTAGACTGACAATACCTTGACCATATAGTTTACACTAATGCAAACTACAAATTAATCTACAGCCCTCTGAGATGTTAACCAATCACATGTCAGTTTGTCATCAGTAAAAGCTGACTGAATTCTGAAAATGCCAGTCAATAGCAGTATGACAGGAGATAATCTCTCATCATGAGTTCAGTGTCATTATCCTCCACTGCAGACATGCTATAAAAGGTTAATTACTCATCATACTCTCATATTGACTGTTAACGACTATTCTGACCTCATTATTGGCCTAAAGTTTCAGATTAGCCGCACAAACACATGGGCGCGCACACAGATGTTTATCGTTCTTCTCCATAATGATTCTTTGTCAAAATTGTTAATTTTAAAAACCGAGCTCTTAATGATCTCGCCGTTTATAATTCTTTATTGTCAGCAAGAATCATATGCGTGTGCAAAACAAAAGATAATGAGAGCCGTGTCAAATAAAGACAAAGAAACAGCGAATGAGGATGATGAAGAGAAGACAGTGACAGGCAGAAAAAGAGAAAAGATGAACAAAGCCGGGGATCAACTCTTACTTATTGATCTGTGCTAGGAACATGCCCTTGAGAGCGTAGAACTCAGCGGTCATCTCCTTGGTGAAGTACTTCAGGTTAGTGGACTCAATCACCTCCAGACCCTGACAATACAATAACAATCATTACATTTTAAATTCCTAAAGAATATTTCGCATTCCTTTAAGAGAATTACTTTTTTTTTTGTCATGTTACCACGATCATGTTAAAACCCACAAAAATTATGGGTTTTACTAGTCAGGCTAGCCAGTGTGTAGTTTTCAGACCAAGAATTTTTATACATCAAGAATCAACAACACTGACAACAGAGTATATCTCCTGTAGACATCTCTGTACCTCAATCTAAGACTCCCAGGTGAGAGCCAGTGGCTTAGAGTGTGCCAGAGAAATGATAAAGGGAACAGAACAGGTTCAAGTGATAGGTGTGTGTGTGTGTGTGTGTGTGTGTGTGTGTGTGTGTGTGTGTGTGTGTGTGTGTGATTAGGGCTG
>CAIGQW010010055.1:0-11984 GCA_903798125.1 Danio choprae
ATATATATATATATATTATACAGTTTTTTTTAACAAAGTTATTAAATTGCAATATAAAAAAATGCTCAAAATGACTGCCTCAATAGTTCTATTGATCATCATAAAGTAAACACAAAACAAAAGAATCCATCTGCAGCTCTTATGCAGGACTCGGGTCTTGTTAAACACCACCGGCCTTACTCCACTCCCACGACTCTTGACCTGCCCACACTCATCACCAATACCAAGCCAACCAATCACAGATCTTGTGCTATGCATCATGCCAATGTGAAGTTACATTTTTAGACAGGTGCACGTCAGGGTGTGCATCAGGGTATAGCAAATAGCATGCAACTTTGCAAAGGTCTATGCTGGACTTACCAAGCGCATTCAATGCAGAAGTATACATTGGCCTTTAGAAACACCTTTGAATTAGCAGTATAGTTTGTTTGGGTAATCACTAAAATAAAGTGCTAGCAGTCATTAAATAGAAGGTCTTGAGCAAATAGACTCTAATTACTACTAGTTGACATGCATTTATTTATAGTTAACAGAATTTCAAGAGGGGGCCATCGAAATAATGTGTTACCCATTATTCTATGTGTGGCAAAAACAAAACAAAAAAAATGCATTTAAATGTTGTAAGTTATTTCTAGCTAGTGGCTACTGTGAGATTGAATTGATCTAGCACAATCCCAATTTCATCGGGGTTAACTCAATTGACTTACTGTATGCTTCGATACACAACCATTTAATTTAACGTTAAGAAAACCAATTTCCATCGTGTAGAATCACTTTCCTCCTTTAAATTAAGCCAAATAATTCTTTTTTAGACCACGTATGGCTTACATTAATCAGGATGCAGATTAATAGAAATATTGATCTGTGCTTCCATAGCGGCCTGCTTCCTCTAATGTCCGTTTCCCATTTCCTGTAGAATGCATCTATCTCGGAGCATGATTACTTCAGGACAGAGTCAGGACAGTGCTAAAGGAAAGAGGAAGAAGAAAAAATGAAAGGGGAGAATGTGGATGCAGACCATTTTACCTCTTAGTAGTCATTCTGGAGTGAAAATGGAGAGAGCATTAAGGCAGGGTTATGGAATGGAAGAGGTATGAGTTATTAGAATGGGCTGAGTAATTGTATCTGCTGTACTGTTCCCCTCACTGTGACTTAGGAAAAGAACATATCTTTTTTTGTCCTTTTTTCATATGGTTAAATGGAACAAATGGTAGAAAAGGTTGCTATAATGTAGACTCTGGGGATTTCTGTGCCCTTTTAATTCTTTATTTTTACTACAATTCGAAGCAGTGCATCTGTTAAAACAACTCATGACACCTTTCTCCCTCATACATTCCAATTTCAGCCAATTATGAGTGAAGTATATCTACACAAATAGTCTATGGTACATTCTGTCTGCAGTGCCTTTACGACAATAATGGGATGTAATCATGGGAACAGTATTATATTTGTGTTTCGGCCAGGTGTGGAATAAAGTTTAGCGGTCACAAAGGCATTCAGAATAGCACAGTAAACTACAAGTTTTGCAACTTGCCTGAGTAAGGAAAGCGACAATTAATGCTTCATCTTTTGATATGTAGATTTTAATTCAAATTCAATTTGTCTTTAATGCATGATGCCACACCATCTCTGTGTGCGCGACAGTGTAAATATCACAAACTGTATTACCCCAGTGTGTCAAGTGGCCTCTCTAATGGTAATCTGTGTAACCAGAGATTATGGCTGCATGATGTGTCAAAATAAAATCAATATCCTTCTATATCTTAATGGGATTATCAAATTGCAAAGGTTGTGATTCAGCCCCTACGGTGCCATTTGTTAGATTATAGGTCACTAGGTTATTTATAATAAGGTTATTTACAGTGTTCCTGTGCTTTGTTTTGGGGGTCTCCTACATCCATTTACATCAATCCAAGTACAAAAAAAGTACCAACTCCCACTGTTATGTAATTTCTTATTATTAAGATATTTACTGTTTATTAGTCAAAGTATGATTTATTCTACATTCCTAATCCTACTCAATACTCAGTACCAAGTACTGCCCTACTAGTTATTACAGTGTTTTCCAACTGCTTACACACATTATTAAAACAGGTGTCACCTTTTTTTTTTTTTAACTCTACCCAAAATTCTCAAAACTGCACACACAAATGCAAAATGCCTCACATTTCCTTCAAAATCTAACACTGCATTCAAAATGCCATAAACACATCAGAATGAAGCATTTCCATCAAATGGCAAACACTTCTTTCAAAATAGTAAATGTTTGGATATACCATGTTAATACTGTTGTTCTAAATCAGAATCAGAATCAGAATGGGTTTTATTGCCAAGTGTGCTTACACACACAAGGAATTTGTTTTGGCTACAGAAGCTTCCAGTGTATATAAAGTGACAATTGACAACACTAAATAAATATGAAAAAGACAACAAACATTAAACAGAGGTGCAATCAGTCAAAAAGCTCTGGATGTTGAACTGTATGTACAGATTTGTTATCAATATACAAGTTATAAGGTGCTGTGTACAACTGCGTAGAAAAAGTATTGCACTGTAAATTGTCATAAGGTGCTATAAGAATCTAAAGCTCTTTGGTCTTTCATAGGCTTATATCTACAATTAAATACAATGTTCTACAGTGACAGTAATCTGCTGAGAGGGGGAACATGTACACTGTAAACACCAATGACATGAAGAAACATAAAATAATTATTACGCCAATCATTACTGTTGCATACAGTGGCACACAGCAAAACCATAAACATACTGTATATAAAACATTAATGTAAAGCAAAAGTATATTCTCCAGAATACAGTAAATACAGAGTGTAAGGTCTCGAGGGGAATATTGTCCTTTCCCTGGAGAAGAGTCATGCAGGCATAGGGTTGGCCATCATACACTTTGCAGAGCCAGGCTGAAAATAATTCCTCTATTCTTTTCTATAGGAATTTAGGATTAAGAAAAGGTGAATATGCAGTAGGTACAAAACTACAAATTGTGAACAAGTTGTTTTTTTATTTTTGTTTTTTTATATTTTTATTTTTGGCCCTGAACATGGCAGTGTCCTGTCACAGTTGACCTATTTATAGGCCTATATTACAATAAAGCAGTGACTGGTTAGTGATCAGTTAAGATTTTTGGAGCGTGTGTGTGTGTGACTAGGTGAATGAGGGTAGCGTTTTGATTGGTTGTGTTTGGAAAAGAAAAGCAAGTAGCTTTCTGTTAGATTTTTGTGAGATTTTTTTTTAGTTCAAGGCTGAAAAACAGCTTCTGGTTTTGGAGATTTGCTGTGTAGTTTAGCATTTTGAGTGAGAGGTTTCAATAATTGTGTGACATGAAAAGATTTTGTGTGTAAGCAGTTGGAAAAAACTGTAATAAGCAGCTAATTAGTAGTTTATTATTAGTTAATGGTCTGTTCAATAGTAAGAACTGTACCTTAAAATAAAGTGACAAAAAAGACTGTAGAAAACAGCATATTTTTGCCACATTGACAAAAAAATACAATGTTAAAGACCAATGAAGACTATATGTTACACAGCTATGCAAGAAGAAAGAATTACTGACAAGGCATTTCAGGCTATTCAGAAATGGCTCTTTCCAGTACACAATAACTTCATTTAATTTAACTCTAACTGACTAAAAAAGCAAGAGTCCAAGAACTGAGCCTTGCGGTACCCCACAATGTACTTTTGATGACTATGATACCTCTTCATTAACTGATACAAAGTGATAATGTTCCAATGGTTAAGACCTGAACCAAGCCAATGCAGTTTCAGTAATACCAACATAGTTTTTATAGTTTTCATGCATATCTAATAATGATGTTAATGGTAATGATGATGCTGGAAAGCAAATCATTTAGAATAATTCTGACAATATATCAATATGTCACAGATAAAATATATCTGAGTACAAATAAAGTGCTGATGGATGTTGCTCAGTGGAACTTTTACTTTAAAGGTCCCATGAAATAAAATAAAGTTTTTTTTTAGATGTTAGTATCTGTATTATTCGTTTTTAGGATATCTATAAGCTAGTGTGCCCCCAAAACAGTGACAAAATTCACATTTAGAAGATATAAAGTAGTTTGTAGTTTGTCACTTCTGCCCAAATGAACCAACGGTTTTATTCACATCAACTCACACTACAGTTTCTCATCACATCATAACTAATCAAATGCTCTCTAGTATCTGACATGCTCCGCCCCCTTCAAGACACTTTTCATTTGACGGACTTGAGCTCAACCACTCTCACTGGCAAAGCTGTGATAAAACAAACCATTATTGGCTGTTTTGTTTTTTGTTTTTTTTTAAAGGGGGGGAGCTACTCTATGTCCCACCCTCTCATCGTGTTTTGGTTGACATTACGTCAAACATAGAATAAAAATGTATTTTTCAATGCATTTTATGGCACCTTTAAAAAATTACCCTAGCATGATGTATTGGATTAATCTCTTGCAATCACATTTTTTATAATTAATGTATAAAGTCTTGTTTTGTTTTTTTGTTTTGTTTTGTTTTCTGACACAAATTACTTTATTATTATTTGCTATCATAAAATGAATAAGATTATATATTGTAAAACCTGTATAAACCTGTATACCCCTATATAACTTAAGCAAAATTTGCAGTTTGGTTCATATGTAAGCAAATGACCTGTGCATGTGGATCAGTTACATCAAACAGTAACAGCAATAAAGGTTAAATGCTAAGGCATATTAAGGGGTACAAAAGTGATGAGACTGGGTAATTTATGCAAATGAATGTGTTAAGTCTTCAGAGCTTCTTTTTCTCTTCTTCTTTTTGTTTTTCTTTTAAAAAAAAGCATAATGCAATCTCAGACTTATGCTTCTAAAAAAAACACTCCCCTGCCACAAACCACTCTCTAATAATTTGAGACAGGTGATGCACTAAATACAAAGTCCATTAGTGTGTGTGTGTGTGTGTGTGTGTGTGTGTGTGTGTGTGTGTGTGTGTGTGTGTGTGTGTGTGTGTGTAGCATGTGGAAATGCTTTTGTCTGAACAGTGGCAGGCAAGTGGAAGGGGGACCAACCTGGCAGGGAGACTTTAGAGTTGGCGGCGACAGGACTTTTACCAGACAATAAAACTGAACTAAATCAGAACCATGGAAACAAGTGCAAACCCCACACATACACTTACAAAGACACATGGGGTCAGAAAGGGAGACGCAGAAATAGTTTGTGTGCAGGATTTCAATGGATTCCGGGAGCCAGTGAGCAGAAAATGTACATTTAATTTGCACAAGAGTAATGTGCTTAGTTAAGCCCCTTGTATGTTAACATGCACATTTATAAAACAGTCACTGCATCCTTGTTTGTCCCTGATGGGGGCAAGTGGGTGAAGTGGCATTTGTGTGCAGCTCTTTTGTTACAGAGAAGAGCAATGAAAGGGAAAGTGAAATCTTTCTCAAGAGACCTGTCAGCTGCCCCTGTTCAGCCCCTTGAGGTACATTACACACACACACACACACACACACACACACACACTGAGAGAGAGAGAAAGAGAGTCAGCACACTTTTCATTCGTTCCTATTTTGTACCTCCACACATTGAAACAAGCACTTAAGAACATGACAGATTGGCCATATAGATATCCCAATAAAACTAGGGTAGTCCTGATTTTACAAGCCATGTCTCAGAGGTAAAGCCTTTGTTCAAACCTTTGTTCTGATAATTTGTCTTTGGTGTGCTTTAGTTTGATATTTAAACAAATGTGTTAAACAACAGACAGTTGCAGTGATTTGTGCTTTTTCAGCAGAACGGTGTGTAGCTTTGTGAAGAGGTTTAAAGAAAAGACAAATAGGTAAAATTTAATAGAATAGAATAGAATAACAGTTACTTTAAAATGCTTTTTTGTAACAGACACTGTTTGATGGATTAAATGCGTCCTTGATACAGTAAATGCTGTATATGAATAATTAATAGTGTTATTGTGTATGTTTTACAAATAATTAGTACATGTAGAGATGTATGTGTGTTAGATGATGTTAGATGATAGTTGGCATGGGTTTCTGGGTTTTGGTTTTAGGGTTACCATTGTTCAGAAAAGTAGATTACATCCTTTTGTTAGGTTAGGGATAATAGCAGAATATGAACACATACATGGGCACAGTGCCTAAATCAATGCACAATGAGAATAATATAAGCAACGTTCCTGCATCATGTCTACTACTAAAATGCCCACCACATCTTAATAATACTGTACATATTAGTTGATAGCAATATGTACTGTTTATGGCAATGCTGTAGTGGTAAGCAATTTTTTTTTTCTGAGACAGAAAACAAATAAGGGTAAAACTTTAAGTGAAGGGGGTGTTCATACATATGTCATGGAATGTATGTCATTTATAACATGACAAACAAATACATCATTACCTGCCTTTGTCTTTGTCATCACAACTTGACATTTTCAAGACAGCATAAACTGTCATAAATCTGTCATAAACATGATTGTCATTGTCATGTGAGGACGCCAGACAACGGAACTGAGGATCCAATTGCAGTTTTATTAAGAGAATCGTCTAGCAAGCAAGGGTCGAAACAGGAAGAAACAGGTGTATGCAGAGTAATCCAAACCGTGGTCGGTAAAAAGGTGAATGGTCTGTACAGGCAGCAAACTACGTAAACAAAGCAAAGGTCAAGCATGGAAAGCAAGGCAACGCATCGTAATGTTCACAAAACAGTACAACAAGACTCGGCAATGTGTGAGTGAAAGTGAGGTGTCTTTATAGTCCTTGTAATCAGTGAAAACAAGCAGGAGCTATGTGACAAAGACAGTCACAGCAATTTGAGGTTATGATGGATTCGTTTATGTCAAGTTGTCACAACCAAGACATCTCAAAGTATGTCAAAATTGTATTTCAAATAACATAACCGAATGAATGGCAATTAATGACAGTTGACATAAACATGCATAAACTATGATTCATCAGTCATGACTTGATTATAAAGGTGTCTTATGAACACCCTTTTTAAAGAAGGTGTTACCCAATAAGGACTACAGAGGACTAGTGTTGTTTTTGACCAGTATATTCAAATGATAAATATAATGCTCAATTCTGAACAAAATACAAGTTATAGCGCTGAAGCATGGCTCACGTTGATTAATGTTTGTTGCTGCTAAAATATAATACAGTCACTGGAACATAAAATACAAGCCTAGATAAAAATGATTTACTTCTGTGTATGATTTTGTTTTCATGGTCATCTGGTTGCTCTACTTTCAAATTTGCCCACCACCACACAGCATCCCCTCATTTTCTGTCTCATTCAGTTCTACACACACACACACACACACACACACACACGCACATTTCCTGTTCATCCACCTATTCCAGCAGAGCCTTATTACCAGTAGACCAATTTCAGTCATGCTCATGTTCAGCGTAGAGATTCAGATGGAATATCTAAGCCAGTGGACACATTTTATTCACTGTAAGCATGGCATCACCCATTCTGAAAACTCATCATTAACAGACCATGGAAGCATATAAAAAAAGGTACAGTTCTGTGTAATATTACTTTTTAGCCACGCTTGGATACAAGGTTAACTTGCGATGTTGGACTACTGCTTTGCTGAAAGAGTTTTCCGCCATTTAGTCTCAATAATAAATCATCCGATCATAATTTTCTCACATTTTTGTTTGAGTTAAATTTGAAGGAACTTTATTAAATCCTCATTATTCTGAAATGTTTTTTTCTTCTTCATGCTTTGGTTACAGATGGGTTCATGGATGTGAAATCATCATGAAGGCAGAAAACATCTCTGACATGTTGTGGCAGTGAAATCAAGGAGCGCATGGACTGTTATACTGTCATCTAATTTGATTATTTATATTCATGGGTAACAAGCTGATATATGATTGGACTTTTATGATGCAACCACCCCTTTCTTATTAACTGGCCTTGACATGGAAATCAAATCACTAATATGAAGAGAAAAAATAGATCTCTATAAAGAAAATGATTTTGGTCTAAGTAAACAGAGCTTTCAAGCTTGGGAGTCTTAAAAACACTGATGTTTTTCTCACTGATGTCGTTCTTTTGCTGCCTATTTATATTTAGCACAACAAAAAACAAACAAACAAACAAACAAACAACAAAAAATCTACTAAACAAAATTTGTAATATAATTTATTTTTATTAATCATACTCTTTGACTTCAGTGAACATGACCTTAAAAAATTCTCACTTTCCATCATATGCTCGATTTATTGAAATACATAACTGTTTTCTTTTTAGCCCGCTTTATTTGGTACACCTTACTAGTAATGTTCAAGAAACCAGTCTGAGACGATGCAGGCTTTATGACATGGTGCGTTATCCTGCTGGAAGTAGCCATTAGAAGATGGTCATAAAGGGATGGACACGGTCAGCAACAGTACTCAGGTAGGCTGTGGTGTTGACACAATGCTCAAATGATACTAATGGGCCCAAAGTGTGCCAAGAAAATATCCCCCACACCATTACACCAACCTGAACCATTGATACAAGGCAGGATGGATCCATTGTATTGTCCAATTTTGGTGAGCCTGTGCGAATTGTAGCTTCAGTTTGCTGTTCTTAGCTGACAGGAGTGGCACCTGGTGTGGTCTTCTGTTGCTGTAGCCCATCCGCCTCAAGGTTGGACGTGTTGTGCATTCAGAGATGCTCTTCTGCATACCTCGGTTGTAACGATTGGTTATTTGAGTTACTGTTGCCTTTCTATTAGCTGGAACCAATCTGGCCATTCTCCTCTGACCTCTGGCATCAACAAGGCATTTGCGCCCACAGAACTGCCGCTCACTGGATATTTTCTGTTTTTCAGACCATTCTCTGTAAACCCTAGAGATGGTTGTGCGTGGAAATCCCAGTAGATCAGCAGTTTTTTTAAATACTCGGACCAGCCTGTCTGGCACAAACAACCATGCCACGTTAAAGGCACTTAAATCACCTTTCTTACACATTTTGATGCTCAGTTTAAACTGCAGCAGATTGTCTTGACCATGTCTTGACCATGTCTAAATGCATTGAGTTGCTGCCATGTGATGATTAGAAATGTACATTAACAAACAGTTGGACAGTTGTATTTAATGACGATGAGTGTAGGTATCCATGCATGTATGCATTCATTTACTTCATGTTAATGTAAGTATGCAACCCAGGCTCATTCTGAAAACATACCTCTATATACATTTCTGGAGACCGTCAAATACGTCCCAGGAGGTAAGTTATTTTGCAGTTTTTGTTTTCGTAAATCCACCAGAGGCCGCTGTTTAACTGACTGAATGACTGAATGACTGACTGACTGACCGATCGACTGACCCACCCTCTCCCATCCCTGAACCCAACCAATTGTATTTTAAAAAGCAATTCAGAAAAAGAAAAGTGGTTGTCTGATTTTACCACATTCTCACCCTGGTATTTACTTATTTATTTAATTTTTTTGGCTTCTGTTTTTGTCTTACCTGCTTTCTGGAACCGTTCTTTACTAGACTCGAACCCAGTCATCGTAGTCATCTCCTCTCTGCGTCTTAAGTCCACCGACATACATGGTGTATGTATTACATATGTGTGTATGTATTACTGACTTTTTAATTTCACAGAGAAAGTGTGATATTTAAGTTTGTGTTCACCTGACTTTAAAAAATACCTGTGCAAAAGATTGCAGAAGACTGCACATTGATCCAGCCTGTGATATTGACATCACCTTATCACTCTGAGTAGGACAGAACCGCACTCTTTTATTTGATATTTGTTGTCTGGCATCCATTCAGCCATATCTGCCACTCTGACAAGACATGACCAATTACATCAAGTCCACAGCTTTGACTGACAAGACATTGGTGAAGGAGAACTGACAGCACTGGCAGATATTTTTCAGTAACACTGCAACACCATTTGAAATATAAGGAAAAACAAATACTATGGAAGTCAATGATTAGGGGTTTCCAAGAATCTTCAGAACAAAAAAGAAACATAAACTGGTAAGTACTCAAAGGGTGAGTAAATGATGAAAGACTATTCATTTTTTGGGGTGAGATATCCCTTTAATGAACTGTAAAATGTTAGCGAAGCGTCTTTTCAAACTCAGACTGACAACTAACCCCCACCAAAACTATCCTCCACCTTTCTGGCTATATTTATACTTCTGACCTTTTCTACTTGTCTTCGTCCAGCTAGCCCTTCTAGCTGTCTCTCTCTGCTTGGAGAGTAGATGGCCGCTATGCCACTCTTGTCTACTATGCAGGAAACAGCTGTGTTAATTATGCCTATTCTTCTCCCAAGGATTAAGCTTGTTGACCGCAGGGGTCGCATTCTCCGCCATTACTGCCGCTATCAACTCTGGCAGAGCTAAGTTGGCTGGAGAACGATGTGCGTTCGTCAGTGGGCTTTTTGAGAGTTGAGAGCTGTTGCGTTAGCTCTCCAAAAGAAAAGGGAGACAGGATTACCCACTCTAGTACGTTTATGCATAATCAGTCGTTTCCATCATGAAAAATAAATGCTTTTGTTGAACATGGAATGGGCCACATTAATGGTCTATTTTGGAACAACAATTTTCCTTAATTTATATATTTAAAAAAAGCCTAAGAAATTAATTAAATACTAATTGAGTACACAATTAAGTCTTACTGCAAAGACTGTAAAATCTTTCTCTTTTTTGTCTACATACAGTATATTATAGTCTTACCAGCAAACAGGACTGTTATAGAAACCAAATTTCCTCACTTACAGTGTGTGCATAATTACTATGCAATTTACATTTTGATCATGTTTGCATGTCACATTACAAACTACATTAATCTTAAAGATGAATAGATAAAGACTGATTTATGAATGTTTTATCAACAGATAGGTTGAGAATTACTCTTAAAGGAATAGTTCTTGATAACTTTCATCATTTACTCATCCTTCACTTGTTCCAAACCTGTTTGGCTATTTCTTCTGTTGAGCACAAAATGTATTTACCGGTATGTATTTACAAAATTTGTTCATGTATGTACCGGAAAAACAACAAATTGACTTCAATGGTGCTTATTTTTCCTACTATGGAAGTCAATGGATACAAGTTTTTTAGCTTTCTTCAAAATATTTTCTTTTCTGTTAAGCAGAATAAAGAAACTGTACAATAAAGAAAGTTTGTAACCCTGTGAGGGTCAGTAAATAATAAGAAAATATTTTTTTGGGGGTGAACTATCCCATTAAGATATCAGTACCAATTAAAATAAAACAACATACAGTTGGAAAAGAAACCATGCATGTATACTAACAATTTGGAAGACAACGTTTAGGATGGGAGGAGGTCTTAAAATATTTGTTTCAGTCTTCATAAGTTTCTTTCTTAATTCTTATTAAGGGGCATGGTTCAGGATTCTTCAGCTTTGCAAAGTCTCTGAGAATCTGACACTTTGTATTGCTGAAAATTTCAAAAAGGCTATTCATTAAACATAAACTGCAAAAATGCTGGGTTCCACACAAATCCTTTATGTTGCCCTAACATAAATCAACTAAGTTAACTTAATCATTTTTGTTTTTCCTGTTTTTTTTTTAACAAATTTAAGTGGATTGAACATAAATTATTGAACAACAATTACGTTATTTAAAAATGAGAATTGTTTTGTTTCCATTCATTTTAAATAGTAGTTTGAACATACAGTAAAAGTCATTTTTGAGTGTATATATTAATATGGTGTTGATAAAAACTGACTCTTAAAACATTTATAAAGATAGTTATATTAGCTACCTAAAATACTGTAGCTGTACTCTCCAAAGATCAAGTCAATGAGGAAATTGAGGGAAGGCACTTTGATCCACAGAGGTAACAGATAAACAGTTTTCACATACAACCAACTTTAATAAAACTTTGATAAAACACACAAAATGTCATGGTTAAATTAAACACAATGAAAAACTATTTCTTTGGTTGAACACAAAATAATGTATTTTTAAGAAAGGCGAGACTAATTAAGTATATATATATATATA
>CAIGQW010010073.1:0-14968 GCA_903798125.1 Danio choprae
AAGAACGTAAGAATTCATTCACTTTACTCAATGCATCTAAAGTGAAGGTCGTTCAGCAGGAATCACTTGAGCATGTAAAGAAACACAAGGCCTTTTTCCCCCCATCTGAAGCTTTTCCGTTTCTGGAAGCTGATTTTAGCGTGGATCAATAGCTGCTGGTCTCGAGTGAATCAATACTAATCTACCTCATCTTTGCCTAAATGATTTCAGCTCTTAATGACCTCTGAGTAATGAACACATATCCCCAATTAAACACGGGCTTATCAACCAGGCCAGACGTTAGCTTCTAGCAGCTTTATTACACTGTTTGTGTGTTCGTTTTATGTTATCGTTGACTTCCATAAAGGATTGTTCTGATGAGTTTTACTTCAATACTGTTTCAAATAAGAAATTACCCTTTTTTGCACTGTAAAAAATGCTGGGTTTGTTGTTTTCGGACAACATTAAGGAATTAGGTTTGCTTGTTAGTTGTTACAAATTTAAGTGGATTGAACATAAAACAATTAAGTTGCCCCCCCAAATCAAATATAGCCTCATATAGTTACATAATTCTAAAGGATTAGTGATCTGTGGCTGTCTCGGGTTCATCTACAGTTCATTTGCATATGTTTATGATGGTCTTGGGTAGGGCTGCACAACACTGAAAAAAATAAATAAATAAATCGGACATTGTGATATTTAGTTTTTCTGCGATATGCATTGCGAATGCAATTTCACCACATAGTTTAATAGCACTATTTTGGAAAGAAATCTTGAATTTAGACGGATTAGGGATGTAACGATTCACCGTGAGCCTGTTGAAAATCGGTTCAAATTTGTGACTATTCAAATCAGTAGAAATGTTCGCGATACAAGAATCGCGATCCATGTTTTGAACAGAAGAGGGTGCTGTGTTTACAGGCGCAAGCTTGCTTTACCTGCACATCAGCGGCGAGCAAGAGGTGAAGCGGCAGACTAAAATGACAGCGGTGAAGTGCGCCAGACAAAACACAAACTGTTCGCAAATATTGCAAAAAGACGTTTACTTACACTAACAGAACAACGAATATGATGCAGCACAGTGAAAAACTTCTGTCACAGACGTCTATATGCAAAAAGCTTTTAATAGGCCAGACCACGCTGACGGGAGGATTGGCAGCTCCGCATGCCTTGACGTGTGCTAACGTTTCAGACTGAAAGAAAAAGTTGTGCTGTTACTGAACCAGGAATAAGATTGTTATTTTCCCCCCTCTCTTTTTTAAATTTAGTTGATGCATCTTTTAGTAATTCGCTTATTATAATCAGTGTTTTATGCCAGTGGCCAGTCCCCAGGAGTACTCTGTACACACTGCTCTCTGGTTTAGGCTTTCCTCTCCACACCAGCCATCTTAGTCTCCAGTGAAAGAGTTTTTTCATCAGCAGACCTCCGCTTATGCCAGATAACATAGATATTCTGATATCTCTTTTTTTATGTCAAATCCCAGCATAGTCACAGTTTTAGTTTGTTTATATAAAAGAGTCTAATTTAGTTTGGATTCTTAACTTTTTTATTTGGATTTTGCTAAAATTGAAATTTAGCAATTGCAGAAAAGGAAATGTGCAGCATTTGAGAAAATATGAAAGGCCACTTCATTCATTCATTCATTCATTTTCTTTTCGGTTTAGTCCCTTTATTAATCTGGGGTCACCACAGTGGAATGAACCGCCAACTTATCCAGCATATGTTTTACACAGCGGATGCCCTTCCAGCTGCAACCCATTACTGGGAAACATCCACACACTCTCATTCACACTCATACACTACGGACAATTTAGCTTACCCAATTCACCTGTACCACATGTCTTTGGACTTGTGGGGGAAACCGGAGCACCCGGAGGAAACCCACATGAACACGGGGAGAACATGTAAACTCCACACAGAAACGCCAACTGGCCCAGCCGAGGCTCGAACCAGCGACCTTCTTGCTGTGAGGCGATTGTGCTACCCACTGCGCCACCGCATCGCCGAAAGGCCACTTGTTCACCTTAATTTAGTCTCAAATAGTTTTGCTTAAAAATCGTGACAAAACTGTGTTTCGTGAGATTAGCATCGTGAATCGTATCGCATCGGGAGTCAGGTGATTCGTTACATCTCTAAGACTGCTTATGGTGATTTTGTAGAGGAATGAATCATGGAGAAAAAAACAAACAAACAAATTGCAAGCAAAAATAAATGCAATAGAGCAAAGGAAAAAAGTAAAACAAACAGCGTTATGGTTTTCTGGAGTGCCATACAGTCTTCAGGTACAGAAATCGAATAATCAAACGTAATGTAAAATGTAAAATAACAATGCAAGGACTTCATTAGATTAACTAAGGAGTTTATTAAAGTTACAAATGCTGTACTTTTTTTGTGCCCGAATGCTTCAATCTCTCTTGAAATGCCTTTAAAACACATGCAAATGATAAACCTTCACTCTGTTTTGGTTCAACTTTGGAGTTACTCCACAAATCTCATGCATTCTCAACTGTGGTGCTGATCAACTATAATCCAAAGCAACATCGCATAACCTGCAATGTGACTATTGAGGATACAGACATTGCGATATCGATGCTGAAACGATCTTAGGCTTGGGTATGATATTGTATAGTCTGAGGTGTACACTGTAAAAAATGCTGGGTTCCACACAATTCCTTCATGCTGTCCCAACACAAATCGATTAAGTTAACTTAAACGTTTTCACTAATTTAAGTGAAGGCAACATAAAACAATTAGGTTGTTCCCCAAAAAACTGTAAGAATTGTGTTGCTTCAACTCATTTTAAATAAGTAGTTCAAATAAGCAGCAAAAAGTCATTTTGTGAGTGTAGCTTATGCTTAGTTTGTAAAGTTTAATGGGATATTTCACTCAAAAAAAATCTAATTTACTCACTTACAAACTTTAATTGTCCCTCAAGCCATCCAATATGTATGTCGCGGGGGCAGCAGTCTTAGGAGAGAACCCCAGACTTCCCTCTCCCCAGACACTTTCTCCAGCTTCTCCGGGGGGATTACTGCTGACCGCATTACTGCTACCGCTGCATCAATCCACCTGTCAATCTCATGTTCCATCCTTCCCTCACTCGTGAACAAAACCCCAAGATACTTGAACTCCTCTACCTGGGGTAAGGACTTTCCTCCAACCTGGAGATGGCAAACCACCTTTTTCCGGTGGAGCACCATGGCCTCAGACTTGGAGGTGCTGATTCTCATCCCAGCTGCGTCACACTTGGCAGCAAACCGCCCCAGTGCATGCTGAAGATCCATGTTTGATGAAGCCAACAGAAGCCACATCTTCTGCGAATAACAGAGATGAAATCCTGTGGTCCTCAAACCGGACCCCCTCCAGCCCAAGGCTGCGCTTTGAAATTCTGTCCATAAAAATTATAAATCGAACTGGTGACAAAGGGCAGCCCTGCCAGAGTCCAACGTGCACTGAAAACAAGTCTGACTTATTGCCGGCAATGCGAACCAAACTCCTACTCTGTTCATACTCTGAAGCCAGGGTGACATTTTTCTTTATTATATTATTTATCAAAATCCATAGATTAAAAAAATGCATTTTGAGAGTCAAAAACACATTTAAATCAAGTCAAAACCAAATGAATAACATTGGCTCCTGATGATGCACAGAGGAAGTCAAATTACATTGAGGTAAGTTTGGTTTTATATTCGCACATTCAGACTTTCTCCTTCCGGCAAATCACGTGCGGCAAATCACGTGCGCTTGTTATAATCATTATGAATATGCCGATCGAACTGAATACAATCTCTTATATTAACAACACATGGCAAGCAATGCGTTGATAAGAACAAATAACCATATTAGATTACAAACAACCCAACGAGTTGTTTAGCACGTGTGCATTGCTGCTATTATGTCTACACATGTAATATTTTTCCTGAGGCGATTTAAACCAAAATACACAATGACACTCTATCAAACATATCTACAATAAATAGAAATATGGTTACTTAATGAGTTATTAACGCACAGCAATACCACACAAAGAAAGGACGGGCTTTGAAGGGATAAACAATGTGTGGAAAGCTCCATCATAGTGCACTGGACAAGTATGAACAAGTTCGACCCACGCATGAGCAATGCAGGCAGTTCTGAACATTTACGTAATCTATCGGCTTAAATATATCAGCCTAATTTTGATATCGGACCGATAACGATAACATTAAAAATAGCATTTATCGGCCGATAAAGATATGGCCAAAGATATATCGTGCATCCCTATCAGCAGCCAGTGACTATCAAAGTACTACATTGTTCACAGTTAAATGAATAGTGCTAATGCTGTTTTGAAGTCATACTTACATGTGATTTTAGACCGAGTATTCAAAGTACCATGGTAAACAATATAGGGAGCATGTCACAAGTTGTCACTGAACGAATGTGCGAATATAAAAACAACTTTACCTCAATTAAAATCAGCAACAATGACGCTCAGGACTGTTTGAAGACATAATACATGCTGGAAATAATGTTCAAAATTTAGCATCACTTCATAAAACCTTCATATATCGTCATGTGCCATGGGTATTCATTTTGTTTTGCCAGTATTTATTCTGTACTTAATGTTTTTTACTCTTAGCCATTTACTTGAATGTTATGAATCATCAAGAATGATGCTTTCGGCTGAAAATCTTTTACATTCTAGTAAAAACAAACAACAACAACAAAAAACCAGGCACCTGCTATCTACCATGTTATTTACAAATGTGTTTTTTAGGAGAACTATTCATTGAAGGTGGTGTTTGAGTCATTTGTGACTTACCCAATGACAGAAACACTCAATGACACCTTGCGTTTCATTTAATAAAAAATAATGTAATAATAGTATGATTGATATATGACTAATATGATGTAGACCAGTTTTTTTGCCCAAATATTAATTGAGGTAAAGTTGGCTTTATATTCGCACATTTAGACATTCACCTTAATAATATCATGCCAAATTCTAAATAGGGAAACCAGTCAACATTGTTCACAGTCAATGAAACAGTGCTAATGTTGTTTTGAAGTCATATTTACATGCTATATCAGACTGAATATTCAAATTGACGTGGTAAACAATATAAGAACTGTTAAAATGTCCGCATGTGTGAATATATGACCAACTTTACCTCAATCAAGTATTAGTGTCCCTGCCAAAGCTGCTGACTTTCTATCTATATAGGTAAAAACATATATTGATGTGGAAAACATATACAAACAGAGAACGATTGAGCTGTATATACTGTAGATATGCTTGTGTGTGATGTGTATAATGTCTGCATGGGTTTAGATGTTGTGTTAGTGCATCGACTTGTGTTTTAGTGGTGAGCTTAGGGTTCAGGAATGAGGATGAGTGTGATCATCTGGGCCAAATACACACGCACGTGCACGCAAACGCGAACGCGCACCACACAAAGACGCGCGAGGCCGCGACTTATGTTCAACATAACTGAATAAGGACAAGCCAAATAAACCCGAACAGCTCTTAAAAACAGCATTTGGTCGCAGGACGCTACACTTCTGAAGCGCAGAGACTGCTGCCGTACTGTCATCCACTGCCTCTCGCTATACACACAGCATCACGCCTAGCTAGTGGAACATTAGTGAAATATACACACACACACACATACATACATACATACATACACACACTCACCTGGGTCAGTATCACCTGGCGGTGAATCATCACCTCCTCGTTCATAAGGCCATTTTCCGTCCCATATTTACCGCACAATAGCCGCCCTTTCCTCTCATATGCCCTGTTTGCTATGCTACTGCAGGAGATGCTACATCCTCTTTCCTGGGTACCAGGAGGCTGTAACCAATGGAAACACTCCGTCAGATTGATTTCTGATTTTTTTCCCTTTTGGTTATGACCGCGGTTACGTCATTCACCCCACCCGTGCACGCACAGCGCGTTCCGCGTGCACTGTCTGGACGCTGATTGGATGTCTAAATAGCAACTTGACGCTGATTGGTTTTCCCTGTGGATATTGGATGTGATTAGATGAGAGGACTGTCGGGCTTGGATGTGAGTGGATAAATGGATAGTCGGTCTTGGATGTGATTGGATGAGCCCATCTGATGCTGTGCAGTGATTCTGGGAAACTGTGTTTTGACGACAGAACTGTGAATAAAGCTCTAAAATGATGTCGCGTTTATCATGTAGCCTTGACTGAGAGTGATGAAGTGGTGTGCTCTGGGTTATTAACGCATAATTTTGCAGCTTAATATTTTCTTTTTTCGCCCGAATCACACTTTCAAAATCATATTAACCAATCTAAAATATGTCTTAAATGCTCAATTAGCAAATATGTGTTCTAGGTGTGGTTTGAAAAAGGATTTAAAGGGGTCGTTCACACAAAAATAAAGATTTGCTGCTCATATACTGATCCGATTAGGCCATTCAAGGTTCTAGGATTTTGTAAATGATGCACTTTGTGGTCTTATGCAGTGAAATGGTCGGTTTGGACATTGTTTACAGAATTATTACCAGTAACTCTTGCTTCACAACACCTTAATGTATGAATAGTGCTAATGCTGTTTTGAAGTCACACTTACATGTGATTTTAGACCGAATATTCAAAGTACCATGGTAAACAATATAGGGAGCATGTCACAAGTTGTGACTGAACGAATGTGCGAATATAAAAACAACTTTACCTCAATTAAAATCAGCAACAATGACGCTCAGGACTGTTTGAAGACATAATACATGCTGGAAATAATGTTCAAAATCTAGTATCACTTCATAAAACCTTCATATATCGTCATGTGCCATGGGTATTCATTCAATCTAAAATATGTCTTAAATATTCAATTAGGAAATATGTGTTATAGTTTTAAAAAATGATTTAAAGAGGTCGTTCACCCAAAAATAAAGATTTACTGCTCATATACTGATCCGATTAGGCCGTTCAAGATGTTTATGATGTTTTTTACCTTTAGTAGAACAGTAAAAATGATTTTTAAAGGTTCTAGGATTTTGTAAATGATGCACTTTGTGGTCTTATGCAGTGAAATGGTCGGTTTGGACATTGTTTACAGAATTATTACCAGTAACTCTTGCTTCACAACACCTTAATGTATGAATAGTGCTAATGCTGTTTTGAAGTCATACTTACATGTGATTTTAGACCAAATATTCAAAGTACTATAGTAAACAATATAGAGAACATATCACACGTTGTCACTGAACGAATGTGCGAATATAAAACAATGAAATAATGTTCAAAATCTAGTATCACTTCATAAAACCTTCATATATCGTCATGTGCCATGGGTATTCATTCAATCTAAAATATGTCTTAAATATTCAATTAGGAAATATGTTTATAGTTTAAAAAATGATTCAAAGGGGTCGTTCACCCAAAAATAAAGATTTACAGCTCATATACTGCTCATATACTGATCCGATTAGGCCATTCAAGATGTAGGTGATGTTTTTCCTTCAGTAGAACATTAAAACTTTTTTTCCCTTTGGTTATGGCTGGGGTTACGTCATTCCCCCCACTCATGCACGCACAGAGCACTGTTGGCACTGTTTGGACCCTGACTAGATGCCTAGATAGCAACTTGATGCTGATTGGCAATCCATATGGCTACTGGATGTGATTGGATTAAAAAATGGATAGGCTTGGATGTGATTGGATAAACAGATGGTCAGTCTTGGATATGATTGGATGAGCCCATCTGACGCCGTGCAGTGATTCTGGGAAACTGTGTTTTGACGACAGAACTGTAAATAAAGCTCTAAAATGATGGTAGAATAACTGAAATTGTGATGTAGCCTTGACTGAGACTGATGAACGGATGTTCTCTAGGTTATTGGTAATTTTTCAGTTATGCAACATATTTCCGCATAATTTTGCGAATTATTTTTTACTTGGTTACCCAACTGACTGAATCACACTTTCAAAATCATTTTGAACACATCTAAATATGTCTTAAATATTACATTTCTTAAATATTTAAGTAAATATGTCTTCCTAAGTGTAGTTTTAAAAATGATTTAAAGGGGTAGTTCACTCCAAAATAAAGCTCTGCTGTTCATACTGATGCGATCAGGCCGTCCGAGATGATGTTTTTCCTTCAGCTGAAGATTAAAAATGATTTTTAAACATAGGATTTTTTTAAATGATGCACTTTGCGGTCTTATGCAGTGAAATGGTTGGTTTGGGCAATATATTAAACATTGTTTACAACATTATTACCAGTAATGCCTTGCACACAACTCTTGCTTCACAACACCTCATGTATCATCATGAGTCACAGGTGTGAATTTTGTTTTGCCTGTATGTTATCTTAAGCCACTGCATTTTATGAATCCTCAAGGAAGAAGCCTTGTTTATTGTTCTAGTGAAGAAAACCAGCTACAGAAAATATTACATTTTAGGAGAACTATTTCTTTAAAAACTTTACAATTATGCAAAGCGATGACTGCTCATGATTGCACACAGCAATGATCTGCTGCTTGATAACACACCAATAGAATACCAAGAAAGTTTTTAGTGATGCAATCAAGCCATTCAGGCCCACCAGCAACCATAGTTGGCAAATTCATAGTTGCCATTTTCCTTTTATAAGTAGTTTTCTACATGTTATCCATGTCTAATTTCTCGATGACAAGCAAACAACCGAATAGAAAATGTCAAGAAAGAAAGGGAATTGATTTACTTCCTGTCATATGAGGCCTTCGACTTCCTACCCCTAATTTCAGGATGCAAAATGGATGCAAACCCTCCCAAATAAAGTCAATTTTCATGTTACTAAATTATTTTTCTCCTTCACAAATATATATTAACATAATCATGAACGTCTCTAGATTAATCGGAGCAAATCAAAAATCTTTCAAGAGATCTATAGATTTTTGTATACTTTGTCAAATGTTCAAGCAGCAGCTATAGTTGCAGATGGCCAAATGCCTTGTAAGTATATAACTCATGGGGAATTAGGGATTATTGTGTTAATAAGTTAATAAATCACGGTTATTGGATTTGTTTAATGTTTTTTTGCTTTCATAATCCCTCATCTAAATATAACTTAACTGTTTAACTGATATCTTTTCTTTAAAATAGACTTTTTTGATACACAATTTGATATACAGCACAGTCCTCAGAGTAAAATTAACTTCTACCACTGGGCAATAACACTTAAAGTAACACTGGAGGAGAGTTAAATTGCTGATTGAACAGAGAATAATTAACATAATAATTAAAAGCAGAATCGCTGGAGAAAAACACAAAACTACAACTCCAGTCACAACCTTAGGCCCTGCTGTCCACACAAACATGGCTATTGTCTAAATCGCAGCTTTTTGTTCTGCACAAAAACGCAGTATCAGGTCACTGAAACCCACATTTTTGAAAACTCTTGTCAGGGTGAAGATTTTCAAAGCTCTAGGGTCTGTGTTTTTTAGAAAATGGAGAAAAAACCTTTACAAAAATACCTTTGTACATGTGGACATGTCCTTAGGAACTCTACTGTAAACTCAATAAATCTCTCAAAATCTCAGCTCATCAGGATCATTAAACAACTCCACAAACAGATGCAGCAGCTTCACTTATTACTAACCTGTCTATTTCTGCCTGATGTCTACTAAAGTAAGATTAACTGAAAATACTTCATGAATATGAATTGGTCTGTTGAAAGCAGTTGTTTTGAGTTAGAATGCTAAATGTTCTCATTCATTCATTCATTTTCATGATCTGGGGTCGCCACAGCGGAATGAACCACCAACTTATCCAGCATATGTTTTACGCAGCGGATGCCCTTCCAGCTGCAACCCATCACTGGGAAACATCCACACACACTCATTCACACACATACACTAGGGACAATTTAGCTTACCCAATTCACCTATACCGCATGTCTTTGGACTTGTGGGGGAAACCGGAGCACCCGGAGGAAACCCACGCCAACACGGGGAGAACATGCAAACTCCACACAGAAACGGCAACTGACCCAGCCGAGGCTCGAACCAGCGACCTTCTTGCTGTGAGGTGATCGTGCTACTCACTGCGCCACTGTGAGGCCCCGCTAAATGTTCCTATTCAAATTTTACATTGAAGGGTTCGTACAACATATTTGCCCACAAATATGTTGTACGAATATAGTTGTCGCATTAGTTGTCGCATATTCAAATATGATTTTCTTGACAAAAAAAAATAAAAAATCTGGAGAAAATGAATGCAAAACATGTTCATATAGATCACTATTAACACGGCTACATGCATGAAACCATAAAAAAATATATTGGGCACAAATGGGTTAATGAAAAGGTAAAGTTTCAAAAGGTGGTCAGTTAGTATGACCACCATATCTGCAATATATGAACAAAAAGCACACGACAGATGATTATACCTTAAAAGAAACAACTAAGCAGTTTATTTAGAATCATTCATTGCATTGTATCATGATATGCAGTAAAATGAGATATATTACAGAACCAAAAGGTAGAGCGTGATTGATCATCGTAGTTTAATGTTGACAAGACAGGAAGTTTACCAGCGAGACCTTTAAAAGGATTTTTTAAAAAGGTGTGGTTTCCATATTGCTCAAACAACTGGCCACCAGATAGACTGAAGAGATAGCAAGCTTCCCGTTTTACAAGAATCAGAATTCTTTACAACAGCATGATTTGACACAAAACAGAAATCATCACTTATTTCTATATAAAAAAAAAAGAAAAGAAGACTCAAAAGAATATTTGTGAACAAATATTAATATATGTACAACAAAAGGACAGTAAAATATCGCATCAATTACATCAATGTTTTTTTTTCTCAATGTGATGGAGCTCAGATGCACAATGCATTAAATGAGAGCTTTCAGTGAAATATGACATAAAATTAAGCTCATGTGGTACAATGGCAATGAAAGGGATAGTTCACCCAAAAATGGAAATTCATCATTTACTAAAACTCTTCCCTTGTTCCAATCCAGTTGGAGTTTTTTTTTCTGTCGTGTCGAACACAAAAGAAGACATTTTGAAGAATGTTGGGAAACGTGTTACCACTGACTTCCAAACACTATTGAGTCAATGGTTACAGGCTTTCAACATCCACTGTAAGAATGCTGGGTTTCACACAATCAATTTGTGTTGGGGCAACATGAAGGAATTAAGTTAACGTATTAGTTTTTTACTAATTTCAGTGAGTTGAACATAAAACAATTAAGTTGTTCCCTTAAAAAAACAAGTAGTGTGCTGTTTCAGCTCATTTTAAATAAGTAATTTGAACAAACAACCAATTTATGTTTTTGAGTTTTTTGATACTCCACCGGGAAAAGGTGGTTTGCCATCTCCAGGTTGGAGGAAAGTCTTTACCCCAGGTGGAGGAGTTCAATTATCTTGGGGTTTTCGAGTTCACGAGTGAGGGAAGGATGGAATGTGAGATTGACAGGCGGATTAGATTCTATTTAGCGGAAAGCTCTAGATTTACCTGTCAATCTATATTCCTACTCTCACCTATGGTCATGAGCTTTGGGTCAAGGACAAGATATCGGATACAAGCAGCCGAAATGAGTTTCCTTCGCAGGGTGGCAGGGCGCACCCTTATAGATAGGGTGAGGAGTTCTGTCACCCGGGAGGAGCTCGGAGTAGAGCCGCTGCTCCTCCACATCGAGAAAAGTCAGCTGAGGTGGCGGATGCCCCTGGACGCCTACCTAGGGTGGTGTTCCAGGCATGTCCCACCGGGAGGAGGCCTTGGGGAAGACACCTGGATGAAGTGTTTAGGGAGAGGAAAGTCTGGGGTTCCCTCCTGAGACTGCTGCCCCCACGACCGACCCCGGAAAAGCGGATGAAAATGAATGAATGAATTTTTTTGAGTGTTCTTCTAAACACCTTAACACAACTTAAACAATCTTCACAATTAAAAACATCTTCAACAAATATCTTCACAACAAAACTCAAACTGGTTTGGAACAAG
This sequence comes from Danio choprae, assembly GCA_903798125.1. Lineage (NCBI taxonomy): Eukaryota > Metazoa > Chordata > Actinopteri > Cypriniformes > Danionidae > Danio > Danio choprae. The sequence continues at coordinate 11,932 of CAIGQW010010073.1, forward strand.
TCAATGGTGAGAAAATGATGGCAGAATGTTAATTCTCGGGTGAACTATCCCTTTAAATGAATATTGGATTTCAGACTCTCTTGATCATTTCTGTTCTCCCAATAACGCCTTTCTGAACAACACATTTGTTTACCTGTCCAGCACGAAAAAATGTTCAAAAATCAGTATTTGGGCTCCTGAATGACGTGTTTTTACTGCTTTGCGTTGACCACATGGCATCAATCTTCAGACATGGTATACGCTTGGACAGAAGCTTTAGAAAATGGCTCTGAAACTTCTTCCCCAAAAAAGTGTAGAAGACAGGACTAATGCAGCAGTAGAGATAAGCAAAGTTGCGCGTCACATACCGTGCATAATCGATAGCATTCGAGCAATCGTTCTGGTCTCCAAAGGACGTCTTAATGGCTTTTAACAGGATGACCACATTGTAAGGCGTCCAGCAGATGAAGAAGGTGAAGACGATGACAAAAATGAGCTTGACCGCTCGGCACTTCTCCATCATTCTCGTGGACATGATTCTGATGGTGATCCGAACATAGCAGTACAAAACGATAATCAGAGGAACCATGAAGAAGAGGAAAAACTGCTGATAATAGCCAATAAGCTCCCACTTTGTGAGGTATTTCTGATAGTAACCGGTCACTTCGCAAAGCAAACCGTCTTCTGTTTTCATTTCGTCATACAGAACTATATCCTTGATGCTAGCCAAAATACTGAGCACCCAAACAGCGGCGGATGATCCGAATGCATATGCTGTTCTCCTGCGCTGGGCCGCTGCAATGGCGTGGACCACGGCTAAATAGCGGTCAAAAGTCATGAGGGTGAGGAAAAGGATAGAGCTGTTGAAACCGATTGAGTAACAGCTGCTGACAAACTTGCAAAGACCCTTACCGAAGATCCATTCGGATTTGTGGTAGACTGCCCAAAAGGGAAGACTGGAGGCGAAGACGAGATCTGATATTACGAGGTTGAGCAAGAAGATATTGGTGACCGTGCTGAGCTTCTCGAACTTGTAGATGATGCACAGCACTAGTCCATTCCCAACCAAGCTCAGTAAGAAGTTAGTATAGTAAAACGCTGGAAGAAACGCAGCACTGAATCGAATCACGTCAGTTTTCTTGCATAAAATTACCTCTCCGGCTACGATGCTGCCTTCGTAGGTCTCCTGACTGGACGTCTCGTTGAAAAAATTCTCAAACGCATCCCAATCTGATGCATCCATTGCTGGTTTCTTGAGGTCAGAATCTGTTGGAGTAAAATTGATATGATTAGTATGCATCTTTTGCATTGAGGTTTATTTTGAGACAATCATATGGTTGGTTTCACTCACCAGTGCCTTGAGTAAATGAGCGAGTGTGAAACTCTCCGCAGCTTAGAATGAACTGACACAAGCGAGATGTAGGCTACCAAGAAAAACACAGCAGCACACATCCTGTGAGAAACTAAAGAGTGTTTCAAATCAGACACCATCAGCACTACGCAACAAACACTATTTATAGAAAGCCATGGTGCAGCATTTCTTTTCATTTCCTTTTGACAGAGTTAAATCAAAATGATTAATAATGAAACAATTCAAGTGAATGTTTTATTGTAATCCTAAGAGTTTCAAATGTCAGCTGCGCAAATCAATCAAGTTCAAAGCAGACTAAAATGCTACATGCATTAACAAAGAATGAATAGAAAACATTAAATACATGATAATTACTGAGTTTTGCTAAATTCTATGAGACATGTTAAAATAGTCAAACTGAAAAGTAAAAAAAAAATGTATATATATATATATATATATACACACACACATACATACATACATATACACATATATACATATACATATACACTCACTGACCACTTTATTAGGTACACCTTACAAGTACTGGGTTGGACCCATTTTTGCCTTCAGAACTGCCTTAATCGTTCATGGCATAGATTCAACAAGGTACTGGAAATATTCCTGTACTGGAGATTTTGATCCATATTGACATGATAGCATCACACTGTTGCTACAGATTTGTCGGCTGCACATCCATGATGCAAATCCCCCGTTCCACCACATCCCAAAGGTGGTTTATTGGATTGAGATCTGGTGACTGTGGAGGCCATTTAGGAGTACAGTGAACTCATTGTCATGTTCAAGAAACCAGTCTGACATGATTCGTGCTTTATGACATGGTGCATTATCCTGCTGGAAGTAGCCATCAGAAGATGGGTACACTGTGGTCATAAAGGGATGGACATGGTCAGCAACAATACTCGGGTAGGCTGTGGCGTTGACACAGTGCTCAATTGATACTAATGGGTCCAAAGTGTGCCAAGAGAATATCCCTCACACCATTACACCACCACTACCACCACCAGCCTGAACTGTTGATACAAGGCAGGATGGATCCATGCTTTCATGTTGTTGTGGATGCCAAATTCTGACCCTACCATCCGAATGTCGCAGCAGAAATGGAGACTCATCAGACCAGGCAACGTTTTTCCAATCTTCTATTGTCCAGTTTTGGTGAGCCTGTGTGAATTGTAGCCTCAGTTTCCTGTTCTTAGCTGACAGGAGTGACACCCGGTGTGGTCTTCTGCTGCTGTAGCCCATCCGCCTCAAGGTTCGACGTGTTGTGCGTTCAGAGATGCTCTTCAGCATACCTCGATTGTAACGAGTGGTTATTTGAGTTACTGTTGCCTTTCTATCAGCTGGAACCAGTCTGGCCATTCTCCTCTGACCTCTGGCATCAACAAGGCATTTTTGCCCACCAAACTGCCACTCACTGAATATTTTCTCTTTTTCAGACCATTCTCTGTAAACCCTAGATATGGTTGTGCGTGAAAATCCCAGTAGATCAGCAGTTTCTGAAATACTCAGACCAGCCCATCTGGCACCAACAACCATGCCATGTTCATAGTCACTTAAATCACCTTTCTTCCACCATTCTGATGCTCGGTTTGAACTGCAGCAGATGGTCCTGACCATGTCTACATGCATAAATGCAGTGAGTTGCTGCCATGTGATGGGCTGATTAGAAATTTGCGTTAACGAGCA
>CAIGQW010010097.1:0-10910 GCA_903798125.1 Danio choprae
TAATACATTTTATTTATGATGTGCTTTTCTTAAACTCAAAGAGCTACAAGATACACAAAAACAAATAAAAATGCTGAGAATTACAAGCATGCATAAAATAATGGCAATAACTTTTTTAAAAACTATTATTATTTATTACTATAATTATTTTATATATTATATATTAGGGCTGCACGATATTGGAAAAATCTAAAATTGCAATATTCTTTTTCTCTGTGATATAAATTTCAATATGAATATAATTTCAGCAGATGGCTTAAATAGCATTGGTAAAGTCATTAATTTAGATTGATTGGGATGGTTTTGTAGGGGAGTTAATCACGTGTAGGCCTATATATTAATGTATATGCATATATTTTATATAATTTATTCTATACATGTATTTAATGAACTACAGACATAAAAAAACACAATGGAGCAAACATTAAAGTGAAACATACAGCACTCTCTGCAGGTTTTCTGGGGAGTCTAACAGTATGCAGGTAAATATATTGAATAATTAAATGTAAAATAACACTGCATTATTCTTTATTAAAATATGTTGTACCTGAATGCTTGAAACTCTATTAGAATGCACACACAGTCACACAGTGCATTAAAAACGCATACAAATGACAAACTCTCCCTCTATTATGGTTCAATTCTGCAGTGACTGCCTAAATCTCATGTGTTTTGAACTGTGGTTGCTGGTATAATAAACTATAATAAACTGTAATGCTAACTCAACATTGTATATCTTTGCGATGTATCTATTGTGGATTGACACATTGCGATATCGATATTTTGTGCAGCCCTATTATATATTATTATTATATTATTTTTGGTTCGAGTCCTACTTACTCAGTCTCAGCCACTCCCATCTGTCCTCCCACTTGTCAATCATATCTTTCCTCTTGTCCGTCAACTGCAGCAACTTCTCTTTTATCTGAGGTGGAGGAAAACAGGCATTCAGGATTAAAAGTGAGATAATTGTAGAAAGTTCCTCAAGGCTATGATAATCCCATTTCTTCTGAAGCTCCTGTGCAGACGTCAGTGTCTCGCTCACCTCCTCTGATGCATAGTGTTTGCGTGCCAGCAGAGATTTGCCCAGCTCAATGCAGGCTGTGAAACTGTCGTTACGGGCGTCGATTTCAGCCTTGATGCCCTGGTGGTTGTTCATGAGAAGCTCCACAGACGACACGTCCCTGAAGAACAGAGGACACATGAGCAAATTATAAATGATGCAATGATTTATCCCATACAGCAAAAAGTTGTTCCTCTTTAACAAGTTTTAATTCATTTCAGTTTAATCAAGACACATAACGGATCACTGTAATGCTGTTTGTAATTTTGTAAAAGTGTAGTGTATTATGTTTGACATATGGTGTGTTTTTGGAGCTTATGATTACTTATCATTTCATTTTTGTGTGATGTTGTAGTTCATTTTTGTGTATTTATATGTTTGCTATTGTAATATAGCACTTTGTTGAATTGCAGTTATCCGCTACATAAAACATATGCCAGAGTAATTGGCGGTTCGTTCCTCTGTGGCGACCACTGATAAATCAGGGACTAAGCTTAAGGAGAGGGACTGAGGGAGTGAGTGCATTGCAGTTGCTTGCCTTTGTTTTTATTATCATTTAGGTAGAGGCTTTAAATAAGCCCTTCGGGTTTGTACATTCTGTTTTATTTTATTAATTTTTATTCTTGCGCAGGCCTCACGGTGGCGCAGTGGGTAGCACGATCGCCTCACAGCAAGAAGGTCGCTGGTTCGAGCCTCGGCTGGGTCAGTTGGCATTTCTGTGTGGAGTTTGCATGTTCTCCCCGTGTTGGCGTGGGTTTCCTCCGGGTGCTTCGGTTTCCCCCACAAGTCCAAACACATGCGCTATAGGTGAATTGGGTAAGCTTAATTGTCCGTAGTATATGTGTGTGAATGAGTGTGTGTGGACGTTTCCCAGTGATGGGTTGCAGCTGGAAGGGACTAAACCGAAAAGAAAATGAATGAATGAATGAATGAATATTCTTGCGCAAATAAATAAAAGCACACACACGCACACACACACGCACGCACGCACACAACCTCCACCATTATGTGGATACTTTAAATAGAAACAAAGCTTCAAAAATGTCTACTTGTGCTGTTTTTAATTTGTATTAAGATACAAATTAAACCTTAATAATGTAAAATAAAATAATTCTATAGGTTTAATATATTTTAGGTTTTATATATACACACACACACATCATCTATCAAATCTTAATTGATTATGATTAGTTATTCACATATTTATTTCACTACACATGATACATTTGTGTTTTCATTTAATAGAATAATTATTGTATTTATGATATTTTTAAATACATTATAAATTATAATACATTAACCACCCATTATAACTTAAATTCCTAATCCAAACACTATAACAGTTTGACATACTATTTCATTTGTATTCACATTAACAATAATTGTTTATAAACCAGTTTGACCCCAATCTATACTGAATGTTCGTGTTGTTTTTTTAATCACAAATTAAAGCCAGTGCAGAGCAAAATACTGTATATAAAATTGAAGATAAAAAATAAAAGGTGATGAAAAAGTCTTTAATTACAGCTGCATCACACGCGTCTGAATAATTTTCTGCTCCGGTTTCCCCAACAAGTCCAAACACATGCGCTATAGGTGAATTGGGTAAGCTAAATTGTCCGCAGTGTATGTGTGTGAATGAGTGTGTATGGGTGTTTCCCAGTGATGAGTTGGAAGGGCATCCGCTGCGTAAATCATATGCTGGATAAGTTGGCGGTTCATTCCGCTGTGGCGACCCCAGATTAATAAAGGGACTAAGCTGAAAAGAAAATGAATGAATGAATAATTTTCTCTTGCAGAGTTTATAAGTTTAACTAAAGCTCAGACTGATGTTTTGGCTCACACTGTGGGATTTCAGCCACGATGTGGTCGTCTAGACAAATTTGTGAAATCCTAAAAGATTCCTGAAATCCTAGGCTAAAATCTGTGATCTTTATTCGTTGGTTTGACATGCTCATAGAGAGCCTCCTAATGGCCTTGCGATCAGATTTTCCCTCAGATGAAGTTCTGGCAGAGTCCGAAAATTTCAGTCATTTTCCTGCAGTGTGTTCCCTGTGTTCAGTCATTCAGCTGGGATGAGCGTCAATCCAAGAACCAATAGAAAAAAACCAACAGCTTTTTTATTATTGAGGGATGCTGTGTGCAAAATTGCCGCTACAGATTGTTTATGTTTGCTGCGAGGATTCATTCCAGAACACCGGATAGCGAAAGTGTCATGGATGTAGGGCTGCACGATATTGGAAAAATATGACATTGCAATATTTTGTTCTGCTGCGATATATATTGCGATGCGAATATAATTTCACCAGATGATTCGAACGGCTCTATTTAAAAAGATTTTATTGATTTAGATCAGCTGGGATGATCAATCATCTATGCAGTGCATCTGCATAAAATATGATAAATTACAAACAATTATAAATATGACAGAGCAAAAATGAAAGTTAAATAAATAGTGCTTTATGGTTTTCTGAGGAGTCGAATGTAAAAAACATGGTCATTATTGTATAAATAATTGAAAAATAATATCTTTATCTTTTGATCGTTAATAAATAATCTAATCCTGCGATGTGACGATTGCAGATACACACATTGCGATAGCGATGCTCAAACGATATATTGTTCAGCCCTACATGGATGAATGACGTCAAACTGGAGGTGAGTTTTCTTAGGTGTCTTCATTGTGGTTCAGTCTGGCATTATGACAGCTGAGATCTTACAGTGTGACACGGAGATCACGTTCATGCAGTCTGACAAGCTTCAATCGTTCAGGATTATTAAAAATCACACAGTGTAAGGTGAGCTCTATAGTCACCTGGGCTTCTCCTGTGTCTCGATGAGGCGGATGACGTCCTCCATCCACAGCATCAGGTCTCTCACCATGCTGAAGAAGCGGAACTTGTCTCCGGTGTCCAGCAGGCGAGCGCGCCGGCCCTCGCAGGCCTCCAGCAAACTCCTCCAGGCGTCCAGCACCTCGCCCTCACGCCGCTGGATGTCATCCGCTTTATCGCCTGCATACGCCGACTGCAGACGCACCGCATCGTCCTGCAGCTGACGCACCTGACAACAGCACAGCATCAAGGGATTCAGTTACTGATCCATTCATTAAGTTACGAGTCTCGGACAGTGCATTTAGACAATAAAAAAACTTCATTTAGCTCACTATTAAACTCATAATTTGGACACACCTGCGTCCCCAGAGCCTGAATGTCGTGCTCAAACGTGGTGTGCATCCTCTGGAGCGTCTCCACCGTGTTCTGGTCCCGGCCCAGCTCTTCCGGAAGCTTCTTGTGTTTGTCCAGGATGCGTCCCAGAATCTCCTTGGCGTCGTGGTAGAATTTGTGCAGCTCGTAGGACGCGGCGAGGATCTGTGTGCGCGTGTCGATGAGCTCCAGCAGATCCGCCCAGGCCTCGTTTAGACCGTCCTTCCACTCGGCTACGGTCGCGGCGTCTGCGTGACCAGCGTTGATCAGCTCGTCCGCCATACGGTTCACTCCATCCACACGCTCCTGACCGATGTTTCCGGTGTCGCGGGCAAACTCACGGAAACGCTCCTGCAACATCTGCGGTAGAGGGAAGCATTTATGCTATGAGTTAATTTACATTAAGGATTAGGTTTAAGGTTTTTCTGCAATGGTAAGCAATGCCAAGATTAAATTATTGCAGAAATTACATCTACAGTTGAAGTCATAATTATTCGCCCTGCTTCTTCATATATTTCCCAAATGATGTTGAACAGATTCAGGAGTTTCTCACAGTATTTCCTATAATATTTGTTCTTCTGGAGAAAGTCTTATTTGTTTTATTGTGGCTAGAATAAAAGCAGTTCTTTTAAAACCAGTTTAGGGTCAATATTATTAGCCCCAATAAACTTAAGCAATTGTATGTGTGAATGAATGTTTCTGTGTTTACAATAGAAATGCTGATTTTGCCAAGTACGATGTAGTGATCCTGGATTAACATCTATGTTGATCCTGGAACATCATTTTTGCTGGAAAATGTAATCCATGCCTATTCCCTACCACTAAACCCAACCATAACTGTAAATTAATCACAAAATCAGAGGGGAATAATAGTTGGATAACAATCTAAACTTAACTTAACATAAACGGTAAATGTCTCCCTTAATTCTGATTGGCTGATTGGAATGTTGTTTCAGGATCAACATAGACGTTAATCCAGGAACATGTTTCAAGTTTAAGTTTCAAGTGTATTTATACAGCGCTTTTTACAACGTAGATTGTGTCAAAGCAGCTTAACATGTTCTAGTAAAGTCCAGATTTGTCATGAACATGTCCTACTTGGTGAAATATGACAAATAATTATACAAAAAAATTGTTCACACTTCGCAGTAAGTAATATATTTATAAATAAATAATATATTTACTACCATAAAGTAAAAATGAACATAACTTGCAAAGGATTTATGAATCACATTTCAACATTTACTAATGCATTATTAAAATCCAAAGGTGTGCTTGCATTAGTTAATGCAGTGGTTCCCAAAGTGGGGGTTGGGACCCCCTGGGGGGTCGCGGGATAATGACAGGGGGTCGCTTCGTGGTTTCCAAAAGTCTAATTAATATGATTAAATATTAGAATTACCATATTTTATCCATACCCACAGAAGATAAAAAGCTATTAGTAAAAAGCAACAACATGCAAATAAAAAGCCATCAGCCTTTTAATTTCTTTTCATAGGATTGGTGTGTTTACGTTAGATTAACAACACAACAATAGCGTCATCTGCAGCAGATTGATTTTACAGCACCAGGTTAAATGTTCGGACACCTTTATGGCAGTCAAATACATTCAAAATAAACACACAACCGACCTGAACATTGAGATTGATCTCTGAATGGCGGTCTCCAAAATTAAACCAAGAATAGACTTGTGCTGAAAACATTGTGCCCACCAGTCTCTTTAGGTGAGGTTAATATTAAATTGATTAATATTGTTGATATTGATAATATTAAAAAGAACCAACAATTAACAACTTTATTTGCATTTACAGTAAAACAAAGTGCATTTAAAGTTTACAAATAATAATAAATACATTGACATTCACTGATGGAACCTTATTATAAATTGTACACTATATAAATAGTGTATTTATATACTCCATTTCTGAGTGGAGTTTGCATGTTCTCCCTGTGTTAGCGTGGGTTTCCTCCGGGTGCTCCGGTTTCCCCCACAAGTCCAAAGACATGCGCTTTAGGTGAATTGGGTAAGCTAAAATTGTCCGTAGTGTATGAATGTGAATGGGTGTGTATGGATGTTTCCCAGAGATGGGTTGCAGCTGGAAGGGCATCCGCTGCGTAAAACATATGCTGGATAAGTTGGCGGTTCATTCCGCTGTGGCAACCCCAGATTAATAAAGGGACTAAGCCGAAATGAAAATGAATGAATGAATGTTCATTGCCAAATATTTGTTAGTTTAATAGTAAATATAATAGTTTTTAATTTAGTTTTACTAAATATCAAAATGCAATGCAACTATGCTGAAAATGAATTGAATCAATGGTGTCAGAAAAATACCACCTTTAATAATTTGATGTTTAATCAATGGATTTGACTTAATGTGTTTGATGATGACAGACTATGGTATATTAATAATAAAAGATTTCATTTCTGGTTCGAGACCAAAGCATAAATAAGACCGTTCATTTCTCTAAGTGAAAATTTCCCATTTCCTTTATAAATCCTTCAGTTCATAAATTGGTTTTGTGTGCTTGTAAGATGAATGGAGCCTTTTCACATTTGCATGTTTCTCAGCAGCAGAAGTGGTCATAGTTGGTCATCTCAGAGCGCAGTGAATGGGAGAGTACAACAAATCATTTACTTACAATCTTATTTGCTGAAATAATAAAAGAGAAACTCCAGGATGGTGTTATCAAGACTTGTAGAAGAAGGAAAACAATAGTGTGAGACTGATAACGGCAGCCAGAAGAGAGAATAGTGTCAGATTTACTGTGCTGCACCCATACACACTGCATTACACACACCTCACATAAGCGGTAATTAGTTTTTTATAATTTGATGCAAAGATTATATAATATATACACAAATACATATAAATGTACATACGTTTTTCAAAAAATCTAATTATTAAAATCTTTAAAGGATTTAAGTTGCTGATGAGTGTTAAATGTGTCTTGTGAAAGGGGTCCATAGTGATGAAAATAATCTAACATTTGCGATATTTAATTTTTCTGCGATGTATATATTGCGATATTAATACAATTTCCCCATATGCCTTGAATAGCTCTATTTGGGAAGAAATTATTCATTAGGATTGATTGGGGTGATTTTCTAAGGGTGTGAATCGTGTATAAAAAACAACAAACAAATTGAAAGTAAAAATAATTACAATAGAGCAACTAAATGTTTTTATACGGAGAGTCAAACAGTATTCAGGTATAGAAATTGAACAACGAAATGTAAAATAACACTGTATTTTGCCTTCACTGTATTAATACACATTTTTACTACTAAAATTCCATGACTTTTCCAGGATTTCAGGTGAATTTTCATGACATAATGTTATATGTAATGTCTACGTATATTTGGAAAATAACGAGAAAAACAATGCACATTCAAATTCATTACAGCATATCATGAAACACGCAACAATTATTTATTCATTCATTTTCTTTTCGGCTTAGTCCCTTTATTAATCTGGGGCCGCCACAGCGGAATGAACCGCCAACTTATCCAGCATATGTTTTACGCAGCGGATGCCCTTCCAGCTGCAACCCATCTCTGGGAAACACCCATACACACTCATACACTACGGACAATTTAGCTTACCCAATTCACCTATACCGCATGTCTTTGGACTTGTGGGGGAAACTGGAGTACCCGGAGGAAACCCACGCAAACACGGGGAGAACATGCAAACTCCACACAGAAATGCCAACTGACCCAGCCGAGGCTCGAACCAGCGACCTTCTTGCTGTGAGGCGATCGTGCTACTCACTGCGCCACCGTGCAGCCGCAACAATTATTTAGTTTCAATTTATTTTTATATCTACTGTATGTAAAATGTATTTAGTTAATGGTTACACAGCACTAATAATGTGAGAGCATGTTTTTGGCCAAGGACAGAAAAGAAGTAAAGACAACTAACCTATATTCAAGAATACAGACTAATTTCCATGACTTTTCCAAAACTTTGCGGGTTCTTTTTGTTTTTCCAAAACTTTTCCAGGCCTGAAAAATGCCATGTCAAAATTCCATGACTTTTCCAGGTTTTCCGTGACCTTTTTTGCTTTAAAAATGCTTTAAACTCTCTTACAAATGCTTTAAACTCTCTTACAAATGCTTTAAACTCTCTTACAAATGCTTTAAACTCTCTTACAAATGCTTTAAACTCTCTTGAAATGCTTTTAAAACACATGCAAATGATAAACTCTCCCTCTGTTATGGTTATACCATGCAATAATGACTCTCACAAATCTCATGTAACTGTTGTGCTAATCAACAACAGTCTTAACTCAACATGACATATTCTGCGATGTGACTATTGCAGAGACGCACATTGCAATATCAATGTTGAAACGATATATTGTTCAGCCTAGTCCATTGATCGGAAAAAACCAAGCTACTGTAAGAAGAAAGCAGTATTTTTCTTGTGACTCACAGTGACGTGTTCGTAGTCCTGTCCGAGTTCGTGAGATCCAGCCACCACCTCCCGTTCCGCAATCCACTGCTCCAGATCGTCCACCTCGCGGTTCAGCTGGAAGAGGCGGAAACGCTCCTCCAGTTTCCCTCTCCGTTCCTCCGACAGATCCTTCAGTCCAGCGTACAGCTTATCCACCTGAGACTGACGCATGCCGATCCTCTCACTACAACACACATACACAGACAGACAGACCCAGAGTTACTTAAAATGCCCAAATTTTTGTTTTAATACAACATATTACACGGCTGTCTGGAATACTTGATTCTATGCAATATTACAGTTTTGCACATAAGTCTAATTAAATTATTTGGCTGGTGAATGGTGAGTGTTGTTGGTGTTGTGTACCTTTCAGGGTGGTTTGCGGCCACCAGGCCTCGGCTGGTCTTGGACAGTTGATGCACAGTTTCAGCGTAATCCTCCACTGCCTGCTCCAAGATCTGGTGTTTCTTCAGCATGGCCACTGAACTCTGCTCATCCTGACAACAAACAAGTGGAATATCTTTCAGAAAAGCAGCATATGAGATCTCAAGCAAATGATATCAATATAGCCACCAATATATCGTGCATCCCTAGATTCCGTTCATGAAAACGCATACCTTGGCCTTCTCTTCAGACATCATGTAGAGCTCCTGTTCGCTCATCCAGGCTTCGGCTTCAGCAGCATCAAAGTAATACTGCTGTGCTTTATGGGCTTCCTCCAGTCTGCTGTGGCGTTTCTCCGTCTCCTGCATAATGAGGCTCCAGAGCCCCTGCAGGTCTGACAGACGGGCCCGGATCGCCTCCACATTGGGGCTGTCGGCCTTCAGGATGCTCTGGCTGCGCTCGAATATATCATCGCAGCGCGGCTGATGGCCCTGGATCTCCTTCTGTAGTGTCTGTGGATGGAGAAACCCTTGAGTTACTGACTCCCGAATCAAAAGAATCATCCAGAACTGAATCATTACATGAATCACCATTGTAACTGTTCGTATCACTGTGTTTATAAGTGGTAAGGAGCTGATATTTAAATGTTAATGGGGATTTTTTCCACCAATCATAAGCTGTGTTTAAAACCACTCCCTACCCACTATATAGTGCACTATATCAGGTGTTTGCCAACTTCACATTCAGAGTGATGGAGAACATATTGAGTAAGTTATTGAGTTACTGACTCCTGAATCAAAAGAATCTGCTGAACTGAATCATTACATGAATCACCATCGTTACTGTTTGTATCATAGTGTTTATAAGTGCTGAGGAGCTGAAATTTAAATATGTTAATGGGGATTTCTTTCGACTAATCATAAGCTGTGTTTAAAACCACTCCCTACCCACTATATAGTGCACTATATCAGGTGTTTGCCAACTTCTCTTTCAGAGTGATGGAGAACATATTGAGTAAGTTATTGACTTACTGACTCCCATAACAAAAGAATCATCCTGAACTGAATCATTACATGAATCACCATTGTTACTGTTTGTATCATCGAGTTTATAAATCACTATATAGTGCATTATATATAAGTCTTTGCCAACTTCATTTTCATAGTGATAGAGGACATATTGAGTAAGTTATTGAGTTACTGAAAGAAAAAAAAATAATTCAGAACTGAATCGTTATATATGAATGAGAGGGAGGGGTTTAGAGGACGTCCAGAAAACATTACCTGGTTTTTCTTGATTAATAGCTGAACAGTCTGTAAATTGTTGCCATGATCTGTTGACGTAGCAAGAGGCATCCTCTCTTCAACCCAGAGCTGCAGAGAAACTACAGTTAAAAGAGTGCTGGAGACCAAGATTATTTTAGTAAACTAAAATTAAGATTTTAGGGACAAACACATCAAAATATACAAAACATTTTTAATATAAACATAAATGTATGTTCTAAATTAAACTAGTCATATTTAACTGGACTGTAAAAAATATCTGTTAATGAACAGCTTCTGTATTTTGTGATTCTTTTCCATTTCCATTGAAGTCTTTTCCATTTATTTGGAGTGGTGAATTGCATTATGGGATGTTGATCTCTGCTCTGGTGACTTGTGATGTTGAAAATTCAACTCTACAGTTTAACAAAGTGACTTTTATTGACATTTCAGTAGTTTGAGGTAATATCATGTATAAGAAATAATATCTAGAGAATTAAGTCTGTAAAATAACAGAAAATGTGCTGGCAGTTTATTA
>CAIGQW010010106.1:0-13614 GCA_903798125.1 Danio choprae
TTTGATGAGAGAATCACATGGAGAGTACATATTCAGAAAATAACGAACAAATGTAAGAAAATAATGAATATAATGAGGTGTTTAGTTGGTAGTGAATGGGGAGCAGATAAGTTGGCTTTAAAGGCCATTTATTGTGGATTGATTAGATCTGTGTTAGATTATGGTTTTGTGGTGTATGGGTCAGCAGCAGAGACATCTCTTAAAAAGTTAGACAAAATACAACATGAGGTATTACAGGAGAAATTAAATCTACACCAATTGCAGTACTGCAGATTGAAATGGGGAAATGTCTATAGAAATAAGAAGAGTTCAGTTATCAGTGAGTTACTGGATAAATTTGAAAGGTCATAATAAAGAACATCCAGCACTAGAAACTGAAGCTATGTTGATTAAAAGAGCGGTGGGAAAATAAAAGCTTTGGATGCACAGTGTTAAAAAAAAGCAACAGAACTGAAAGTGAGTCAATTAAATATTAGTCCTATTGTACGTCTACCAGTTATAAAACCATGGTTACTAACAACAGTAGATGTTACAGTATTAGAAAAGAGAAACAAGGCTAAAGAATGTAATTTCTTTTATGTACAGACATATATTAATGATTCTTACAGTAATGTTAAAATATATACAGATGCTTCGCAGTTTAAATAGAATAGGTGTGGTCTTTACAGTTCCTGAATTTCAAATATCTGTAGGGAAAAGGGTTAGTGATGAGGGTTCAGTGTACACAGGAGAAATTATTGCATTGCTATTGGCAACACAATGGGTAGAGGAGATAAGACTTTTGAAATCAGTTCAGACTCAAATTCTTCACTGGATAGTTTACAACAAAGTAAACCAGAAGGTAGACCAGACATTTTAATGGAAATTATGCAAACATTATTTAGAATTCAAATGATTGGAATAGCAGTAATATTGTTATGGGTACCAGCACATATTGGTGTCCAAGGAAATAAAATTGCAGAATAAGGAAGCAAAACAAGCTGTTAAAAATAATGACATTAGTTTAAATGTAAGTAGAAGTAGAAGTGAAATCAAGAGTATTATTAAGAAGAGATTAAAGAAAAGGTGGCAAAAACAATGGGGTAATGAGAAAAAGGGTCAATGGTTTTACAAATTTCAAAAGAAAGTAGGAG
Source organism: Danio choprae (assembly GCA_903798125.1). Lineage (NCBI taxonomy): Eukaryota > Metazoa > Chordata > Actinopteri > Cypriniformes > Danionidae > Danio > Danio choprae. Next base: position 1,134 of record CAIGQW010010106.1, read on the forward strand.
AAATGAGAAGTGTAGGGAAAAACAGGAGAGAGGAGATAATAATATCTAGGGTGAGATTCGGACACACAAAATTAAATAGTGTACTTTTTAAAATGGGCGAACATGGTACAGGAAAATGTTAGTTTTGTGGACAAGAAGAGACAGTTGAACATGTTATAATACATTGCATGAAGTATGAAGATGAAAGGAGAATTCTTAGTAAGAATTTAGAAGAGATAAAAGTTTAATTAAATTATATCATACAAAATAACTCTATAATGCTATACCTATATTGCAGTATCTAAAATACTCATTTGTCGTAGAAGATTTAATAAAACGAAGGGGAAAGGGGGTGCAGGGGTAAGTAATAAAGATCCACACTCCATACCACTCCATCGTTGTTTGTCAACCACCAACAAATTTATAAGAAGAAGGAGGAGCTGGTGCTGCTTTGGGCTGGCTTGTGTGTGTGTGCATTTTTTTGTGACTCCATCTGTTCTTACTATCTCCTGTTTATTAAGGACTGAAAAACACTTGTTCTTTTTCTAAAACTAATCCACGCATTTTGACGCTCCTTGTAATTTAAATGTTAAATCCTGGAAGAAGTTGAACAGCTTTAGTAAGTCACGTGACATACAGTTTTATGTAAAAATGTAGGCACCCCTCTGTTGCTGCATAGTTATGTGCTCTTTCTTTATATGAGAAGATCACAGTAAAATGCCATTCGGTTTCTAGAGAAAGCTAGATAATGTTTTTCAGACAGAAATACGTAGTGTAGCAGTATTGAGATGTGTGAAATTAAATTGAAACTCAAAAACAGGCTATGCAAAATTTTGGGCACCCTCTCTTTTGTGTGGATTTCAAAACCTGTAGTCACTTAATGCTGATTGATTACAGCACAAAATTGATTTGAGTGACTCAGTGAACCTTAACAATCCCAACACAGGTGCAACTAATCATGAAAAATTATATTTAAGATAGCGGATTGCTAGTTGTGCTTCTCCTTATTGTGAACCTGAAAGTAGCAACATGAGAACCTCAAGAGAACTTCCTAATGACCTAAAAAATAGGATAATTCACCAACATGAATTGGGAAAAGGAAGGTCACAAAGGTTTAAAGTCTCCATCTCCACAGTCAGAAATATAGTAAGTTATGGTAAAGGAAAAATATGCTAGACCAAGAAAAATATCTGAAAGGCAAAGGAGAAAAATGGTTAGAATGGTCACAGACAAACCACAGACCATCTCCAAATAGCTCCAGGAACATCTTGCTGCTAATAATGTCATTGTAGATTGTGTCACAATCCAGCACACTCTTCACACAGAGCAGCCCAATGGAAGGGGATGCAGAACAAGACTTTTCTGCATTCTGTCATCAAGAAGAGTTGTTTGAGATATGCAAAGACTCATCTGGACAAGCCTGAATCATTTTGGAGAAATATACTGTGGACAGATGCCACAACCATAGGCGCTTTGCATGGCGGAAAAAGAACACAACATTCCAGGAGAAGAACTTGCTCCCTACTATAAAATATGGAGGAGGGTCCATCATGCTGTGCGGATGTGTGGCAAGCACAGGTACTGGACACCTTGTCAGAGTTAAGAGTTGCATTTTCATGCTCAGACACAATACACTGAATGAATCTAGAATGGCCATCCCAGTCCCCAGACTTGAACATCATCCAAGATCTATGGATTGATTTGAAAAGGGCCGTTTATGCTCGGCACCCATCAAACCTGACTGACCTGGAGAAATTTTGCAAAGAAGAATGGTCCAAAATGCTTTCAGCAAGAATTCAGGGACATATCCTTGACTATAAGAAGTGTCTACAGACTGTTATTTTAGCAAAAGGTGGATGTTCAAAAGATTGATGTCATTATTCTGTAGGGGTGCCCAAATTTTTGCACCTGCCTATTTTTGTTATGACTTAAATTGCATCTGTTGATTAAATAAACGTTATGTCAAAACTAAAATGTGGCTTTCTCCTTACTGTCTATATCCCAATGAAATTGCTGATTTGAACAGCCAGCAGGCGATGGCTTGCAATTATGAAAATTATCAGGGGTGCCCAAACATTTGCATAAAACTGTATATATCTGCACTTAAGAGTCCTCATATGTATTAGAGACACTTGTTAAGTGGTAAGTGCTTTCATTTGTAAGTTTTGCCTTTCATAGTTAAAAGTATTTTAGGGTGCATTACGATGAAGATTTTCTTGTGTTTTTATTTTCTCTTTAGAGCTTGGGACTGAGTTAATTGTGGGTTTTCTTATATTTATTTCTTTGATTTAAGCACTGCCTTAAGTTCACTTCTCTTTCCTTTAAAGGTGCAGTATGTAAGTTTAACACCCAGTGGTTGAACTAGGTATTGCACTCCTGGATCAAAACAAACGCAAGCACAGGTTGCCAGATTAAGGACATGAGCGAGTGATTTAAACCGTGTTCTATAAAAAAGCAACGGCATCCGATGGAACATTTTCCATATTAAAAGGTGTTTTTGTCCTAACCAACACCTCGAATTGATATATTAGAAACGGCTTCTATTTCTTGCAGCTGAACCACAGAAAACTATGACAATGATCAGATCAGGTAAACCTCATGTGCTTTATTCAGTGTTAAATGCTAATAATGTGAGTTTGAACCCCATTTTACATGACATTTATTGCCATACTACTAAAAGTTCACCTCAGTGAAAAATTTAAGTTTGAAATTGAACTTTTGAACTAAACACATATCAGTGATTCAGCATGTACATTTAAGAATGTTAAAGAGGGTTAATATGTATTAAACAGATTAAAATCCTTACCATTTAGTGAATGAGTGCATACTCTGTGCTTCTGAATGGCTGTATTTAAATTTCTGTTGTGTTTCGTCAGGTGCAAACAACCAAATTGCTTATCACTGCATATGTTGTCACGAAGCGTGTTGTTAGGACACGCGATTACAATGTAACCTGCTCACCTAATGTTTACGTTCATAATTTTTAGATAATTTGCTAATTTATAACCTCATGTGGAAAACTGCATCTCATTTCGGAATCTGCTACTGTCCACTGGAGGTTACATTTCGGTCACAGACACACACTTTAAGAGCCTTTCTGACTGAATAAATGAAATATGCAGTTTTCCACCAAGGCAACCCGGGGTGCTAATATATAATTGTCTAAACTGCCATTGGGAAGGTTAAAATTACCAAAACAAAAATAGCGTTCCGGCATGGAAAACACATTTTTAAAGCAGAATATCTGACTTCAGCATTGTTTTTCAGATGATCAAGAATGTTCACTTAGCATGTTTCTTAAATATCTGTCAAAACTTACATACAGCACCTTTAATTCTGGTTTTGTAAAGACTGAACTTTATTCAGAAGAACTTTATTATTGTTTCTAAATCAGAGATGTAAATGAACAGATGTCAGCATAATCACTCTGTACAGTTGACTGATATTATTCTGCAAGTTGAGCTAAATCACTAAGAACTCCAGCCCTTGGAAATGACATATGCTGTAAGCTTCATTTATGTCTGCAGTTGAACAGAAACATAGCACAAAGGTTTGTAAATGTTCAAGGCTGTGTTCAGATCACTGTTAGCCTTTGACCTTGATTATTTATTAGGGATGCAGCGAATGAAGTAAAGTGCAGCTCTAAATGAAGTGTTTAGCAATACATATTACTAAACTCAATTTTTGATTTGATAAATTTACATTAGACATTTTCCAAAATATTTTCCAGTGATGGGTTGCAGCTGGAAGGGCATCCGCTGCGTAGAACATGTGCTGGATAAGTTGGCGGTTCATTCCACTGTGGCGACCCCAGATTAATAAAGGGACTAAGCCGAAAAGAAAATGAATGAATGAATGAATTTTCCAAAATATCTTCACGGGATATGACCTTATTTACTTCTTTCCATCAATATTAATTATAAAGGCAATCCTATGCAGTGTCTTTGTATCAAAAACAGTATCTTACCAAATTAAAGTCAATATATTGTTTAAAGTGAATGAGTAAATGGGGTGATTTTCAGATCATTTTGTGGCAAAACCTCAAACCATTAGATATATACAGGGGTTGGGCAATAGAGGGTTTTGGAGGTTTCATGGCTAAATTTGACTAGCCTAAAGGCTAATCTTTATTGATTGCACATTCCACCAGTAAGAGCGGAGGGTGAAGGTTAATTAGCAGAGTAATAGCACAGTCCTGCTTAAAATATTGCAATTCACACAGCATTATGGGTGGCATATCAGAGTTCAAAAGAGGACAAATTGTTAGTGCATGTCTTACTGGCACATCTGTAACCAAGACAGCAAGTCTTTGTGATGTATCAAGAGCCATGGTATCCAAAGTAATGTCAGCATACCACCAAAAAGAAAAAGAAACACATCCAACAGGAGTTATTGTCGACACAAGAAGAAGCTGTCTGAAAGGGGTGTCCAGGTGCTAACCCAGATTGTATAGAAAAAACATAAAACCACAGCTGCCCAATTCTCTGCAGAATTAAATGTGCACCTCAACTCTCCTGTTTCCATCAAACTATTTGTCAGGAGCTCAACAGGATCCATATACATGGCCGGAATGCTATAGCCAAAACTTTGATCACTCGTGCCAATGCCAAAAATCTGTTTCAATGGTGGCCTTCACTATTCTGGAGGACCATGTGCACCCAATGGTTTAAACATTGTATCCTTAAGGCGGTGCCATGTATCAAGATGATAATGCACCAATACACACAGCAAGACTGGTGACAGAGTGGTTTGATGAACATGAAGTGAAGTTACACATCTCCCATGGCCTGCACAGTCACCAGATCTATATATTATTGAGCCACTTTGCGGTGTTTTAGAGAAGCGAGTCAGGAAGTGTTTTCCTTCACCAGCATCACATAGTGACCTGACCACTAATCTGCAAAAAGAATGGCTCAAAATCCCTCTGGTCACTGCGCAGGACTTATATCTGTCATTACCAAGACAAATTGATGCTGTTTTGGCTGCAAAAGGAGGCCCTACACTATATTAATGAATTACTGTTGTCTAAATCCAGGTTAGACAACCTGGTTTTAGACCAGGGGTTCTCAACCTTTTTCAGTTCGAGGCCCACCTCCTTCTTCAAAAATTTTTTGAAGGCCTAAACTGATTGTCTAGAGAAAATTCTTTATTTATTAGCAAAAAAAATTTTTTTGCCTTCTATTATTCTCTTATTTCTCTACATCAATTTATAAAAAAAAATTATGTTCACACAAAGAGAGCTTGCATAGTTTGTGAATCAACGGGTGCTACTCTGATACAGTATGAGTCGCAAATGTGAGGCACGCGCAAGCTGGTTATTATAACTCTAATCATCCTTATCTTTACATTTGCATGACAATTTGACAAGTCCTAGTTGATGCGCAGCGGTTGGAAGTTTAAGCCACAGTTTTTACTGTATTTAACAGTGAGGCCGAGTCTGAATAGACATATTCAATCACAGAAAATGGGAAATGCCATAACTTCGATCATTTTAATATAACATATTTACTAATTAAATCAAATAATTACAGTATAATATTTAAGTTAATATTAAGCTATCTCACGGCCCACCTGCAGGATCCCTGAGGCCCACTAGTGGGCCGCGGCCCACCGGTTGAGAATCCCTGTTTTAGACCACAATATCTATGTCTACTATCTATAGACATAATGATTGTTATGCTTTACAAGATGTATATTCTGTTTGTCTAACCCACAGGTGTCAAAGCCAGTTCCTGGAGGGCCGCAACTCTGCTCAGTTTTGTTTCAACCCCATTCAAACACACCTGATCAAACTAATTGAGTTCTTCAGGCTTGTTTGAAACCTACAGTTAAGTGTGTTGAAGCAGGGTTGGAACTAAACTGTGCAGAGCTGCGGCCCTCCAGCAACTGGCTTTGACACCCCATAGTTTCCCATAGTCCACACAGAAAACTGAATTTTGTTTGTTTTTAAAGTCGTTAAGTGTAAAAGGACAAGGGCAGTGATGCTCCACATACTTCAGTTTGTCCAGTGTGTAGTTTGGATCCTCCAGTTTTTCAGAGAGCAGCTTGACTCCTGAATCTCCTGGATGATTGTAGCTCAGATCCAGCTCTCTCAGGTGTGAGGGGTTTGAACTCAGAGCTGAAGACAGAAACCCACAGCCTTCCTCTGTCACCATACAGCCAGACAATCTACAAACACAGCAATAGTCCACATCACACAGTTGGACAATCACACATCTCTTTGTGTTATGAAACTGGTGACTGCTGTTTCTGCTTTTGTTTAACTATACTCAAAATTAATTTACTCCTTTAGTAAATTAAAATTACATAGTTCTTTTCCGTCTCAGACTCTGTGAACAACTTCTGTAAAACATTAAAAAAGGAAGCGTGGGAGCATTTTAGGAGAATTTCTGATGCATATAGTGGGACTTTTATTATGTACAATCATGATTCTTGTAACCACTAGGAAACTGATAAAAACTTGCAGAAACACTTAAACTGAGGAGAAGCCATACAGATAAGACATACAGATAAAATTGCTATAAGCAAATTGTTCACCTAATGTGGAACACTTGCAATATATTAAGGAGAATTTATAAGAGTGCATGCATTTAGACAAAATATGTTGAATTATTTTTTTCTCTATTTCCACCTGGGGATGCTGATCCCAAGGCCTCTAGAGATTCTGCAGCACCACTTGATGAGATCCAAGACCTGTGAAGAGATGATGCCAACCATCTAAGTCTTTGAAGAACACTCATACACTTAATACACAAATACACTTTATTGAACATGTACACAATGTCATCACCTATTTAGTATATAACTGCAAGTTAACTATGCTTATGTATAATAATTTTAAGGGCTCTATTTTAACGATCTAGGGGCAGAGTCCAAAGCGCATGGCGCAAAAGCATTAAGGTTGTGTCCAAATCCACTTTTGCTATTTTAAGGAAGGAAAAATGCGATTTGCACCGCAGCGCATGGTCTAACAGGGTTGTGCTTATTCTCTTTATGAGTTCTGGGTGTGTTTTGAACATAACGTGCATTAAACCAATCAGAGTCTCATCTCCCATTCTCTTTAAGATGCAGTTGCCGTAGCGCATTTGCTATTTACATGCCGACTTTGTAAGTGGAAAAACTGAATGGAAAAACTGAACGCTTCACTAGCGAGAAAACAGTTGAACAGACCATCTGTGCGAGGACAAAGAATGAGCCTCCTCCATTCGGCCTCTTTACTTTCTCTTTACTTTACTCTTTACTTTCGTGGAGTAAGGAAATGCTATGTACTATATGCACTACACTAAAGACATCCATCAGCCTATATATTTAATTTAATTTGTTAAGCGCAAAGATTTGTTTCAAAACTATTTCTAAATTCAGTTCTAATTTCCAGAAAACTAATAAATGTACAATCATAACGAAGTGTGGTCAAAAAGTTATATCCAAACACACGTCCTATTCTTATGCCCCATATGGTGATGCGTATGTCTCCAAAACCAGACAGGTGAACAAATCTAAACTTGTTTTTATTAAAACAAATATAAATATGCATATAATAAATAATACTAATCATAATAACAACATTTAAAAAAACTAATTGTCATGAATAAACTAAAAAAAACAGAGATGAAGAAGGCATGCAGGCAGTGGTTTTTATATTTATGTAAAAAATAATAATTTTTGTAATATTTTAAACTTTTTCATTTGTAAATATATTTGTGTATTGCTGTACATCCTGTGTGTATTAAGCAATATGTAGGCATTTAAGGCGCACAACTAACACGCTCTCCGCTGGACTTTAGACCTGCTTTCAGCTGGTCAATTGCGCAGTCTGTTTTAGTTCCTCAAAATAACAACGTGCCAACAATGCGCCTTAACACACCTCCTTTCTAGACCAGAACACCCATGAGTTCACAAAGCAGTACAAATGAATTTACTATTTAAACAATGTGGAACAAAATAGCAACAAATCGCGCCAAACACATCTTGCGCCGGGTGTATGATAGGGCCCTATTGTCAGTGTTCGTCCGTGTCATCTGTTGTTATCGTCATGTGATCCCTTTGTTCTGTCTTTTCCCGCCATGTTCAGTGTTAATTCATCCCACCTGTGTTCATCCCTTGTGTGTTATCAGTTTAATCATCCCTCTGTCTATTTATACCCTTTCGTCTGTGTCCTTCGTTGTCCAGTATTTTGGTTTGTCTCGTCTCATCGTCGTTGTCCCGTCTGCCTGTTCAGTGTATCATCCAGTTTGTAACCCGTAAGTTCTGTTTAATAAATCCGTCTTTTGTTTAATTCCATGTTCCGTTTCATCATGTCTTCCCAGCAACGAGCTGTTACATAATACCAGACCCAAAAGTAGCGGCGTGCTTTCCCCCGTTTTTCTTTTTATAGTCCTTTTTCCCATCAGTGTTTTATTTTCTCTCCCTCTTGTTTCCCTGGACCCCATCAACCTCCCTGTGTATCTTCACCTCCTGCTGGAGCAGGGGGAGAGCAGCCCTGAGGACCATAATCGAGCGACTGTGAACAGCTTTGCGGGCGACGTGCTCTGCACGCCCATCATCTCTCGCAGAGCACGATCGTCCGAAGATGGTCCTCGGGGCAACACCGCCGCATATGTGGAGTGGACACTGGCGAGAAAAAGATCGCTACTCACCGCCTTCCTCGAGGAAGATCTCGTCAGTGCCACTCCCGACCCAGTGACCAGCCAAGCAACACCTTCCACCTGCAGGGAGCGCTTGCCAGAGCCCACCGCAGATGGAGAGCCACCCCCAGCGGATGAGCCATCGCCCCCTAGAGCGACAGAGTGGAATCACGCTGAGATGGAGGAGCTCGAGACACCATCTGACCAGGTGTGTGAGCCGGCAACACCGCCGAAAGGGGGAGTCCTGGCGGAAATCCGCAAGACCAGCGAGAGTCTACAGATGGACAACGGCTGGACACTGGGAGGCTACTCATAGACTTCTGGGGCTATTATTTTAACCTTCCGCTGTTTTTAGACAGCAAATCTTCCAGTCAACTGTTTCCATAAAGTTTTTTAATCACGCTTTCTAAGGAAAACCCTAGCTCCAGAGTCAGGAGTAGCTTCCCACGGTCCCCCAGAACTGCAGCCAGTCAGCCAGCTCCAGGACTGCTGCAGTCAGCCAGCCCCCCAGCTCGCCCTCTAGCTCCGGAAATGGAGCTCGCTTGTGGGTGCTACCTGCTGCGTCGCCCTCTGGAGGGTGTCGTGCAGCGTCAGCTCCTGCAACCTCCGAGCTGCGGACTCCACTTCGACCCTAGGGCTCCGCGTTGACTCACTCCTCCCTCGTCTCCGTCGTGGGCCGTCTGCCCACCAGCTCCGCTAGGCTCCCTCGCCCCTTCGGCTCCACCTTTGTCAGTCATCGCCCTTCCTTCGCCTCTGGACTCCACTCTTCCGGCTGCACCTCGTCGCACCATCCTACCGGCTGCGTTGAGCTCCTCCTTCCCTCCAGCTACGCCTTGGTCCTCTGTTGCTCTGGCTCCGCCGCGGGCTTCCGGAACCCCGCCGTCGCCTTGCTCGGGTGAGCCGCCTGCTTCGCCCGGCCCTCAGAGACCTCGGCGTCACCTTCGCCCTACGGCTCTCCATCCCTTCTTTGGGTTCCACCGCCATCAGCGGCGTCTCCCTCGGTCGGCCCCCTGGAGTCGGCAGCCACTCCTCCTCCATGGTCCCTCCCTTCCTCGACTCCGCCCGGGGCCGTCCTTCTGACTGTGTCCTGGGTCCTCCTGCTCCAGCTCCCTTCCTGTTCCTTCCTGAGACTCCTCCCCGGTACCCTCCCCTTCTACCCTCCTTCATCCTGTTGTTTCCTGTTGAAAGTGCGAGGACGCGCCTTCAAAAAGGGGGGGTACTGTTAGTGTTCTGTCCATGTCATCTGTTGTTATCGTCATGTGATCCCTTTGTTCTGTCTTGCTTCAGCGTCGTTGTCCTGTCTGCCTGTTCAGTGTATCCAGTTTTGTAACCCGTAAGTGTTTGTTTAATAAATCCGTCTTTTGTTATATTCCGTGTTCCGTTCCCGCAATGTCTTCCCGCAATGAGGTGTTACAAGAATCTTTAATGAGAGAAATTTACATGCCCAAAATTTATTAACTGATTGACCTGATTGGATTGAAAATACTTTTAGTAAACAATAAAATAGTAATGGCTTAATTAGGCAAATATCCCAGGTCAATAGGCTGATTTTCACATTTATAATTGTGTTAAACTTTTTCATTTCCATAAAAACATATATTAGTTGTTTGTGTCACTAAAAAGTACACCTAGGCTAATTAAGTTTTTCCTTGAAGCACATGATTGTCTTACTGTAAGTGAGAAACACTTAGGTTTGTGGCTGTAGATGCTCTATGCATTCTAGGCCTAATATCTTGTGCACAATGGGAAACACTGCTGGAATTCTAAAACCAATTTCACCGTATTTGTGTTTTTATGTTGAATGAGTTTGTCTCCTCAGTAGAACTCTGCTATTTCCTATTGTTATGGAAATTAATTTATATACCTTTTATATACATTATAAAGTATGTTCTTCTTTTCTTTTTCTATGTCTACATTACACAGTTAAGCTATATGTGATCACTTTTGGCGCCTGTTTATCATAAGACAAGATTGTAATTCATGTATGGTGTTCATGTATGGTGACCTATGACCTGTACAGTTGGGTGGGATATGAGATTGAAATATAGACGACTAAAAGTCAGTTATGAGCATTAAGATAACTGTGATGTGATTCATTTACTGTCACTGATGGCCTTTTGGGCTTTAGAGGGAAGAAACTACTCTTTGGGAAAGTCACATAGTAATAAATCTAATCAGGAGATTAATTCAATTGGGAAATTGATCAAAGTAATCAAAGTTGTGTGCAATATTAAAACCAGCAGAAATTTATTTCTAAAATACAGAGATGTATATGGTGAGGAATTTGATCAGCATTTCTAAATTTTCATTACTAAATAAAAGCACAGCATCCAAATTGATAAACTGATGCTTTAAACGCAGATCTGACCAGTGTGTACAGAAATTACCTCAGTAGATCTGGGTGTTATAAAACTCATATCATGGCAGACTGAAAGTTCAAATGCAAAAAACATTTAAAATGACATGCTCACATTTGACTATCAATGCTCAGTTGATCTGAAGCTTTTGCTTTGCAAAAACATGATCATGATAATGACCTGTCTTTGTAAACCAACACAAATTCTAATGGCATATAATTTGATGCCAAGTGTAAAACCTGTCTGGCTAGGACCATAAATGGGAAATTGAAGTAGTATAATCTACAGTACTGTAATATAATTTGTTTAAAGGCTCAGTTAAAACTGTGTTTTTTCTCTCTGCATTTATTTCACCATTCAGGTTAAATACTGCCTGAACTTGCCTGTATCCAGACAGGGCACACAGCTTGACATGAGATGGGTGATAAAGGTATTTCAAGAGGCCAATCATACCTCACAAATACACTACCACACGACTATCTACATGGCCTCCCAGTGTAACACTGGATCTTAATTTTGCAACACAAATTGTGATTAAACCTCACCCATCTCATCTACACAAACACACACGTTCACTACTGTAACCTCACCATATTTTTACCTGGTATATGTCAACTATCCAGGTTAAAATGTTTGAAGTATTGAAATCTATCATACACTATTCACCTCATACATATAGGACAATGTGGAAATATTATTTAATAGAAATTGTGGTAAACAATTTTGCAACTTTATGGTTTTTCAAATTGCTGTGTATTGACATGATGATGTGTAGAAGATTTGTGCATGGCTACAGTCACATATCAAATTATTTAACTTGTCCTTCTATCAGCAAAATCTAAATGAGACTACTAGTCTCTTTGGACAAAATGTTTAATATGTCCATTTATTAATATGGGTCCCACTATTTTCCAACAGTGACTATTGACAACTCATTCAGTTTCTTTTCGGCTTAGTCCCTTTATTAATCTGGGGTCACCACAGCGGAATGAACCGCCAACTTATCCAGCATATGTTTTACGCAGCGGATGCCCTTCCAGCTGCAACCCATCACTGGGAAACATCCATATACCCTCATTTGTACACTATGGACAATTTAGCTTACCCAATCCACCTGTACTGCATGTCTTTGGACTTGTGGGGGAAACCGGAGCACCCGAAGGAAACCCACGAGAACAGGGGGAGAACATGCAAACTCCACACAGAAATGCCAACTGACCCAGCCATGGCTCGAACCAGCGACCTTTTTGCTGTGAGGCGACTGTGCTACCCACTGCGCCACCATGTCGCCCTTATTGACAACTCAATATTGTCAAATTTATGAAACAAATCTTAAATTAAACCTGCATTATTGAGGGTGACTTTAGCCTGTACATCAAATTCACAAAGAATGTGTAATAAATAAATAAATAAATAAATAACCAGGAGATTTCAAATCTTTCTTTGTTTGAATTTTCATTCTTCAGTTAACCTAGTTAAACCTTAAGGCTGCACTAATGATTTTCAATTGAAGTAACTAAT
>CAIGQW010010177.1:0-11050 GCA_903798125.1 Danio choprae
CATCACGTACCTTTAGTAGCATATGTCAATGAATGGAGAGGGAAATAATAGAAAAATATAGCATATTAGCTTGTTTACAAATGCAGTGTTTTGTTTTTGGGAGAGTGTTTTGTTTAGGCAAGGGTTCAGGTAATTCTCCTTGACGTGTACAAGAAGGAAGTGTATCTGAAATGTACAACAAAGTACCCTAATTAACGCATTTCAAATTTGCAAAAAATGTAGACAGCGCTATCTATTGTCAGTGCTTCTCTGGCCCAAAACAGACACTGACTCTGATTTAGCAGGACGTCCTTACTGATGAACCCCATTCAAGAAATGCTGTCATTTGAGATCATGTATTAGTCAACACTGCATTGTCAAATGTAATCAACTTCCTAATCTGTAAAGGAAATAAAGAAGCTGAAAGGTGGTCACTAAAGTGTCTTGATATATCAATGGCATCTGAGGTCAGTAGTTGGATTGATTCAGTGCTAAAAAAGGGGTGTGTTTGATCATTTCTGCAGCTGCACTATTTGTCTCATTTGTCTTTTGTCAGGATCGTCTGTACTTTGTTATGGAGTACATTAACGGCGGAGACCTGATGTATCACATCCAGCAAGTGGGCAAGTTTAAGGAGCCACAAGCTGTGTAAGAAAATGACCCACTTCTTACTAGCAGTCAAAACACACAATGAGTACAGACTGAACTCAATAGTCACGCCAAACACACTGTCCACATGTCGGTTTGTCCAAACAGTCTTTGTGTGACTATTTTTGGACTGGAATACTAATGTAAAGCACACTAAAGTAAAGTACTACTGATAGTAAACTGTAAAAAATATTTGTAAATTTGCAGTTTTCCGTATTTTGTTATTCATGATTTTATTTATGCTTTTGAATTGCATTATGGGACCTTGATTTTTTTCCCAAAAGCTTTTAGGCCCAATCCCAATTCTACCCCTTAGCTCTTCCCCTTCCCTTTCCCCCTCATTTTGCTCGTTCACGTAAAGTGGTAGGGGTGTCCCAATTCTCTTTAGCTTGAAGGCGTAGGGCTAAGGGGAAGATTTTCCAGGACCACACACGAAACCAAGGGGTATGAAAATTTCCCAGAATACACCAGCTACAACAACAACATGGCTGCACACGAGGATCAGGAGATCCACTAATTAGTATTTTTTGGCATTATTAAGAATTTTTACAGCAAACAAGCATATGTTTTATTACATGCATAAAAGTGTTCGTGTTTTACGATCATGCTTATTAAAAATAAAACGATTTTAAAAAGACTAAATTTTGCTATCTATAATCCATAATCTATAACACAACTCCTGTATAGTAGTACAACAACATACTTAAAAAAATTGAAAATAATAAAAATAGAATTGGGATTGGGCCTTATTTTCGAAAAGTTTGAAAAAGTGACTTTTATTAAGATTTTTAATAGTTTAAAGTGATATATTGTCTGGGTTGGTGTTGTATATTACGGTACAAAAACGTATTTCTCTCTATATTATTTTTTATACATTATATTATTCCAAACTACAGTACTTTAATGTCAATAAAAGTCATTTTTGTCATATTTTCAACTGTAGAGAATTTTCAACATCAAAAGTCGACAGAGATCAAGGTCCCATAATGCAATATACAACCGTAAGTAAATGGAAAACACAAAATACGGAAACTGTTATCAAACAGCTATTTTTACAGTGTATAAAGCACTGCTAACTTAAAAACCTTATGAAGCAGCGCAATCTCACGAGGAAACGTAACTATTTTTTTACGTATTGTCAGAAAAGTGGCTAATTAATACAAATTCATGCATTTTAATTTGTACGAAAACATATGATGTTTAAAAGGACTTGCTCCAAAACCCCACCCTTAAACCCAACCATCATTGGGGCATGAGCAAATTGTACTCTTATAAATCGTGCTTAAAAATTAGCCAATAAGTAAAAAAAAATACGAATTGCCGTGAGATTGTATTGTTTAAAAAAAGCATAAAAAGGTATCAACATAGGCTCGTTCTGAAATCTTAGCCCTATTTACATTTCTGGAGGTCGTGAATAATGTAACCAGAAGTACGTATGGCTTGTACGTATGAGGTACGTATGGTACGTATGGTACGTATGATGCTGTACCTTTTCACGCTTACCAGCTGACCACTTTCCTCCATATGGCTTTCCCGCTGTTACCAGTTTGTCCAGTAATTTGCCATGTACGTCGGCGGACTTGAGATGTAGAGCGGAGTTGACCACGATGACAGGGTTTGAGTCAGGTGAAGAACTGTTCCAGAAAGCAGGTAAGACAAAAACAGAAGCCAAATAATAAAATAAACAAGTAAATAACAGGGTGAGAATGTGGTAAAATCTGAAAACGTGGTCAAAATCAGGCGAGGGCTTTTCTTTTTCTGGATTGCTTTTTAAAACTGTCGATTGGGTTTAGGGAAGTGGGTCGATGTTTTTGAAAACACTATTGGCTGGGTTTAGGGAAGGGGGATGGTGGGTCAGTCGACCAATCAGTCAGTCAGTCAGTCAGTCAGTCGACAGTGTCTTCTGGTGGATTTACGCGAGAACAGCAGGCATGAATGGCACTCATGAGAGAAATTTGAGATCTCAAAAAGCGTACACAGCGGAAAAACAAAAACTGCAAAAAAACGTACCTCCTGCGATGTATTTGGGGCTCTCCAGAAATGTATATAGCTGTACGTTTTTAGAATGAGCCTGGGTTGGTATTAATTCATTAATCCATTCATTTATTCATTCGTTCAGCATTCAGGTACACAAAAAAATTACTTTTGCTCCTTGTTTAAACTACTTATTAAAAATAAGTTGAAACAACACAACTCTTACGTTTTTTTGGGACAACTTAATTGCTTTATGTTCAATTCACTTAGATTTGCAAAAAACAATTAAGTTAACTTAATTAATTTGTGTTAAGACAACATAAAGGAATTGTGCTGAATGCAGCATTTTTTACAGTGTATATCTGACATTTGCAATTCATTTTCGTGTAAAATCACTTAATATTTGGTTATCTGGTCAAATAATGAGTTAAAGGCTGTAATAATTGTTGTACTATATACTAACAGTCTAGATTTTTGATGTTTTTTTAATTATTATTTGTATATTAAACACAACATATTGGCTTTCTACATTTCTATAGAATGACAGCAGAACATTCTGAGCAATTCTGAACTGTACTTTTCTTACACTGTAAAAAAATGCTTGGTTGTAACCCAATATTGGGTTAAATATTGACAAACCCAACATTTATTTATTTATTTTTCTTTCAATTAAAGGGATAATTCACCCTCCCAAAAAATTATTTACTCACTATTTACTCACCCTTGAGTGATTCCAAATGTTTATAAGTTTCTTCTGTTGAACACAAAATAATAAGTTATGAAGAAATTACACTATATTTAACTGTAATATAAACTGTATATCACTGTAGGACAGTTAGGCAGTATGTTACTGTATTTTAAAGTTGCATTGTGAAAATTACTGTATATTTTACAGGGAAGATATACAATCATGTAAATACATATGAAGCAAGATAAATCGTGCTGTAAATGTAAATACAGTATTTTTGCTGTAATTGATTTACAGTAAATTATTGGCAAACTGCTACCAGTAAATCACTGTACTGCAGATTATACAGGCAATTGTATGATGACAGAATTTTCAGTTTTTGGTGAACTATCCCTTTAAATTTAAATGACTCTTTTTAACCTAATGGTTGGGTTTTCCATATTCAACAGCCCAGCATTGTTTTTAAGTGTATAACATTTAATGAGGCAAAATATGTTGACGATTTAAAAGCAGAAGTGTTTTATCATCTGTTTATTTTTTATTTTTTAACCCTCCCATCAGATTGGCTAATTACTTAAATAATTACCTAAATGAATCAGAATAAATTTAAAGGCAGTGGTAACACTTTAACAATAAGGTTTAATTTGTTAAAATTACATGATGCATTACCTAACAATAAGCATTCATTTTTCACGATTAATTAATGTCTTAAGACTTCAGATTTTAATAATGCATTAATGAAGGTTGAAACTAACATTAATTAAAATGTATGAATGTAAATAATGCATAGCTGCAGAAAACACTCTCATATATATGACCACACATTTATATTCCACAAATAGGAAGCTCTAAACAAAGAAACTGCATATAATAAAGGAATATATGAGGCCGGTGATCATAAAAGAGCGTCTCCTGAAATAGAGCTGTTCATGTTAATGTAATGTATGCCTGCGCTCCGACACCACACCATTCTCACCTTGTCAACAGAGGCTAGAAACATTCAACCACCGAACAAAAGCACATTTGATTCCTTTGCTTCTTGTAAGGACTGAAATAGCAGTCTAAGAATGAAAAAAAGTCTGATATGTTTGTGAATGTGTAATGCTGACTGATGCTCACTGTGCTGTGTTGACAGATTCTATGCGGCAGAGATTGCAGTTGGACTCTTCTTTCTTCATAGGAAGGGAATTATTTACAGGTGAGTGGACGAGAGACTTTCTTCATCCTTAAAGAGATATTCACCCAAAAATTTTAATTTAGTCACCATTTACTCACCCTCGAGTGCTTCCAAAAATTTACGAGTTTCCTTTTCACTGTTGAAGAAGAAGATATAGAAAATGGATGGAAATCGGTAATCATTAACTTCCATAGGTGAAAAAAATAATGCTGCTTTTGAGTTAATGATGACAGAGTTTTCAGTTTTCAGTGAACTATCCCTTAAAGTCATTTCTCTACACTGAACTGAAGACTGTAGCAGATATTATAGATGTCGTCAAACTTTCATCCATTGTCGTGGTCAGCCGAAAATACATTTAATTGGATCAGATGCGACTTGTTACTTTTTACATTAGCCAATTACAGCTAAGATTACATCAAGACAAGTCGATTAAAAATCCATTTCCATCATCACTTTTAGTTCTGTTCAGAGAAAGCTTGTTTATTTGCCGTGTAATAGCAGTAAACTCAGGACAAAACATGGCCTGCATTTGCTAGATATCTGTCTAAAGCGGTGTTTCCCAATCCTGTTCCTGGAGGCACACCAACAGTACATGTTTTGAATGTCTCCCATATCTGACCCATTTCATTTCAGGTTTTGGAGTCTCTTCTAATGTTCTGATGAGTTGATTCAGGTGTGTTGGATTAGGTAGAAGTTAAAATGTGTACTGTCGGTGTGCCTTCAGGAATAGGGTTGAGAAACAAAGGTCTAAAGACCCCATGAAATCACAATTGGAGTTGTGGCAATTTTATTCCATTTCTGTCCATGTACTGCAAAATGTTGATGATATTTACTAGTGAAATGAGTTAGAAACTTGAACGAGAAATGTGTTTTGTCCAGCAGAGCCATAGGTCTATACTCTACAGTAGTAACGAACCATAATAATGTGGTGTTTGGGTCAAGATATTTGGAAACCACATGAGAAATGTAGTTTTTTAACATTAATATATGGAACTTTTTTTTGAACAACAATTTTTATTTTAAACATTGTCACACAAATTGACAAAGGTTTCAATTTTCAGTTTAACAAAAAAACAAAACAATAATAATAATATAATATATAAACTCAAAATAACTTAATACACTTTTAAAGAAAGAAAAAAACACACACAAAGATTCAATTGATAATAATAATATTAAATAATACAGCAATAACATAATTGTTTAACCTATATACAGTCAATGTCCATCAATTCAACAAAATAATCACCATCTAGACTCTCCCAGAAGTCATAGAATACTTTCCAAAGAGACCAAAATATATGATTTTTTTTTAAAAATAGGTAAATATATAAAAGTTTTATCACATGATGTTTTACCTAAAAATGTTCCAGAACCACAATCCATATATGCAGTGATGCAAAGTACCATTAGTTGCCAAAAAAATGTAGTTTACGTAGAGTAAAAGTATCTGTTGTTCTCAAGTACTCAATGTATGAGTAAAAAGCAGCCTATAAGTATTCAAAAGTAATGAGTAGTAAGTATTATGCTATGAAAATTATCCCATCGTATACCCTCCATATTAAAAGTGTACAGTAGCTTACATCAGTGCCATTTTCTTTCAAGGGTGTTTCTAAGTGTAAGTTAAATTATTTGCCATTCATGGACTATACATTTAAAAAGTGGGAACACATTACAGTAATTTATGTACCTATAACAAGCCAATAGAAAGCAGGCTGAAGAATGTACATGTGGAGTGAAATCTGTTTAACGTAAAAGGCCAAAAATCTAGCTGTGACGATATGTTAACACTTTTGAACCCTGACTGACAAGCTACAAGTGCCCAAGAGGTGCCACTCCACAACCCAAGCTCCTGCAGCATTGATAAAATACATGCAATTTGTGGATGTGTTTAAAAACGTAACATTCTGTAGTCCATTTAATTATTGTTTAAAGCCATTTGGTGATTTCAGTCATCATACATGTATATGTAATGTATCTCAGAATATAATCATTTTACATTAAATTCACATTAAGACATTTTTTGCCAAATTTTGCACATAAATAGCAAAGAAGTCTGCAGATTCTGTCTGCGAGGGTGTGACTTTTTTGTCACGTTTGAGGTATTCGGCCAGGCACAGCGCACTAAATGTAACAGTTATATACAGTATATGTAAAATAATGTGCTTTTTGAACCAAAGGCACAACATAATGTTCTTTATAGTATTGTTTATAGCATCTCCCAGCCACACTTATATATCTATATTCTAGAGCAAAAATACCCAAATACAGTGAAAATTATAGACATAAAATGAATATGAAAACAGAAATTGGAGTGTAGCTGAAAACAGCCATTACCTGAAGTAAACAGCATTACTCAGGGTTCAACAGGTCTGAAGCGCAGCATAAATGTTGCTGTGAGTCTGCGAGGAGAGAGAGGGACTGTTTCTCGCTCGTCCCCGTAGGCTGCAGCATTCAGTTCACATTAATCATGCTCTCTGATGATGAAGGCTGAGGTCGACCTGACCTCGCTGTTCACTGCCCAAAAACACACACCACTCACTCACTCACTCACTGTCTGCCTTCAGCTGCTTGTATCTAAGCTTTACACACACACACCTGTGTTCTGTCCTCAGAGATCTGAAGCTGGACAACGTGATGCTGGACTCCGAGGGCCACATCAAGATTGCTGACTTCGGCATGTGTAAGGAGAACATGTATGAGGGAATGACCACACGCACCTTCTGCGGGACGCCGGATTACATTGCCCCGGAGGTGAGAGAGGAACCCAACTGCATTAAACCAGTAGATCATCCAAAAAAAATAAAACACAGCAAGAAAAATTGGAAATTTTTACTCATTATTTACTCACCGTAAAGTGGTTCCAAACCTTTATCAGTTTCTTTCTTCTTCAAACACAAAAAAAGTGATTTTGATAGAATACAGATACTGTGGAAGTCAATTGCTGCATCCCAATTTGCATATTCATTCATTCATTCATTCATTTTCATTTCGGCTTAGTCCCTTTATTAATCTGGGGTCGCCACAGTGGAATGAACCGCCAACTTATGAATGCATAATTGAGGAGATTCCTCTGCCTGAAAGACTCGTGAATGGCAGATTAACCTGCTGTTGAATCTTTAATAATGTTGGTAATTAAACATGAAAGAAATGTGGATGATGTGCCGAGATGATTGACAGGGCATGTAACTAAGCAACATACACTCACTGGCCACTTTATTAGGTACACCTTACTAGTACCGGGTTGAACCTCCTTTTGCCTTCAGAACTGCCTTAATCCTTCGTGGCATAAATTCAACAAGGTACTGGAAATATTCCTCAGAGATTTTGGTCTGTATTGACATGATAGCTTCATGCAGCTGCTGCAGATTTGTTGACTGCACATCCATGATGTGAATCTCCCGTTCCACCACATCCCAAAGGTGCTCTATTTGATTGAGATCTGGTGACTGTGGAGGCCATTTGAGAACAATGAACTCATTGTCATGTTCAAGAAACCAGTCTGAGATGATTCGCGCTTTATGACATGACACGTTATCCTGCTGGAAGTAGCCATCAGAAGATGGGTACACTGTGGTCATAAAGGGATGGACATGGTCAGCAGCAATACTCAGGTAGACTGTGGCGTTAACACGATGCTCAGTTGCCAAGAAAATATCCCCCACACCATTACACCACCACCACCAGCCTGAACTGTTGATACAAGGCAGGATGGATCCATGCTTTCATGTTGTTGACACCAGATTCTGACCCTACCATCCGAAAGTCGCAGCAGAAATCGAGACTCATCAGACCAGTCAACCTTTTTCCAATCTTCTATTGTCCAATTTTGGTGATCCTGTGCAAACTGTAGTCTCAGTTTCCTGTTCTTAGCTGACAGGAGTGGCACCCGGTGTGGTCTTCTGCTGCTGTAGCCCATTCGGCTCAAGGTTCAATGTTTTATGCATTCAGAGATGCTCTTCTGTATACCTCGGTTGTAATGCGTGGTTATTTGAGTTGCTGTTGCCTTTCTATCAGCTCGAACCAGTCTGGCCATTCTCCTCTGATCTCTGGCATCAACAAGGCATTTGCGCCCACAGAACTGCCACTCAGTGGATATTTTTTGGACCATTCTCTGTAAACCCTAAAGATGGTTGTGTGTGAAAATCCCAGTAGATCAGCAGTTTTTAAAATACTCAGACCAGCCCATCTGGCACTAACTACCATGCCACGTTCAAAGTCACTTAAATCACCTTTCTTCCCCATTCTGATGCTCTGTTTGAACTGCAGCAGATTGTCTTGACCATGTCTACATGCCTAAATGCATTGAGTTGCTGACATGTGATTGGCTGATTAGAAATTTGCGTAAATAAGCAGTTGGACAGGTGTACCTAATAAAGTGGTGATGCCAGACCTAAATCCTATTGAACATCTCTGGAGAGATCTGAAAATGGCTGTACACCGTCGCTTCCTATCCAACCTGATAGAGCTTGAGAGGTACTGCAAAGAGGAATAGGCAAAAATTCCTGAAGACAGGTGTGCCAAGCTTGTGGCATCATATTCATCATATGGGGTATTGTGTTTAGAATTTTGAGGAAATAAATTAATTTAATCAATTTTGGAATAAGGCTGTAACATAAAAAAATGTGGAAAAAGTGAAGCGCTATGAATACTTTCCGTATGCACTGTACACTACCTGACAAAAGTCTTGTCACCTATCCAAGTTTTAGGAACAACAAATAATAACTTGACTTCTGGTTGATCATTTGGTATCAGAAGTGGCTTATATGAAAGGCAAAGGCCTCTAGATTGCACTTATTTTACCAAAATAAAATATGATCATGCCTTGATTTTTAATTATTTAATTAGGACAGTAAGGTCTGACTTTGCTTAGACAAAAGTCTTGTCACTTAACAGAAATAATAATGTACAGTATAGAATATAAAGTCATGGTGCAGTGGAAAAAGAATGAATATTGTGTATGACTCCCATGAGCTTGGACGACTGCATCCATACATCTCTGCAATGACTCAAATAACTTATTAATAAAGTTTTCTGGAATGGCAAAGAAAGTGTTCTTGCAGGATTCCCAGAGTTCATCAAGATTCTTTGGATTCATCTTTAATGCCTCCTCCTTCATCTTATTCCAGACAAGCTCAATAATGTTCATGTCTGGTGACTGGGCTGGCCAATCCTGGAGCACCTTGACCTTCTTTGCTTTCAGGAACTTTGATGTGTAGGCAGAAGTATGAGATGGAGCACTATCCTGCTGAAGAATTTGCCCTCTCCTGTGGTTTGTAATATAATGGAGAGCACAAATGTCTTGATACCTCAGGCTGTTGATGTTGCCATCCACTCTGCAGATCTCTCGCACGCCCCCATACTAAATGTAACCCCAAATCATGATTTTTCTTCTCCAAACTTGACTGATTTCTGTGAGAATCTTGGGTCCATGCGGGTTCTAATAGGTCTTCTGCAGTATTTGTGATGATTGGGATGCAGTTCAACAGATGATTCATCGGAAAAATCTACCTTCTGCCACTTTTCCAAATGATCAACTAGAAGTCAAGTTATTATTTGTTGCTCTTACAACTGATATCGACGACAAGACTTTTGTCAGGTAGTGTATATTGTGATATGAATATAATTTCACCTGATGGATTGAATAGCTCTATCTGGAAAGATTTCTTTAATTTAGATTAACTGGGATGATCACGTCTTTTTCTATGCAGTGCATATGCATAAAATACAATAAATTACAAGCATAAACATGACAGAGCAAAAATCTAAGTTAAATAAACAGTATATTATATATTATAGAATTATATTATATATGCAAGAAGGTCGCTGGTTCAAACCTCGGCTGGGTCAGTTGGCATTTCTGTGTGGAGTTTGCATGTTCTCCCCGTGTTCGCGTGGCTTCCTCCGGGTGCTCCAGTTTCCCCCATAAGTCCAAAAATATGTGGTATAGGTGAATTGGGTAAGCTAAATTGTCCGTAGTGTATGTGTGTGAATGAGTGTGTATGGATGTTTCCCAGTGATGGGTTGCAGCTGGAAGGGCATCTTCTGCATAAAACATATGCTGGATGTTCATTCCGTGGCAACCCCAGATTAAAAAATAGACTAAACCGAAAAGAAAATTAATAAATGAATATGCAAGAAGGTCGCTGGTTTGACCCTCGGCTGGGTCAGTTGGCATTTCTGAGTGGAGTTTGCATGTTCTCCCTGTGTTCGCGTGGGCATGTCTTTGGACCACAAGTCTGTAGGTGAATTGGGTAAGCTAAATTGTCCGTAGTGTATGTATGTGTGTGAATGAGTGTGTATGGATGTTTCTCAGTGATGGGTTGCAACTGGAAAGGCATCCGCTGCGTAAAACATATGCTGATTAATAAAGGCACCTAAGCCGAAAAGAAAATAAATGAACACATTTTTTGTCAGATTATTAAACAGAAATGATAAGTATAATAAATAATGAAAGGTATAGTGCTCTATAGTGCTATTTTAAAATATTGAATAAATCTAAAATTATAAATAAAGCTAATTTCAGTAATTATTATTCAATTTTTGATATTTGGCCATGTTTTTTTTCCCAGTCAGAAATTCCA
>CAIGQW010010185.1:0-11675 GCA_903798125.1 Danio choprae
CATGATAGCAAATTTATGATAACAGATTAATGTCAGATTAGCATCATCACACGGTGTCTTAACAACACGCGATGCAACAAGATTCCAGCAAGTCCAGACAAGCAATTCGGCTATCTACACAAGATGCGACACAACAGAAACATTTCAAAACCAGCCATTCAGAATAGTGCACTGCAAATGAACAGGTTTATAAACCCCCCAAAAAAAAGTTAAATCTCATAAAAATTATTAAAAGTACATGCTGAGTGACTGATGTTGTTGGTTTGAACTGAGTCATAGTTATAACTTTCATGTATAAACTATATGTTTGCTAGTTATTTTATTTCAAAGATCTGAGGTAAACGATCTGCTGTCGCTTTCAGTATAACAGGCAATAAATATCACGTAAAATGTATTCAAACCCATACTGGTAATATTTAACACTGAATAAAGCACATAATCAGCACCTGAGGTGATCATTGTCATAGTAGTTTATTCTGTTTAGCCGCGATGTCACAGAAATAGAAACTTTTCCGCATTGCTGACATGAACGGTTAGAATAAAAGCTCATTTTAACAAGATACCTTTTTACCACATTTCACAGCATCGCTTTGCATGTAGTTTGTACACACACACAAATTGTTTTCAAAACAGCACTACTTAAAGTGCTAGCTAATTAGCTAATCTATGCTAACAGATGTGCACAAAAATATCTGTAGAATAAACAAAGAAATTGATGTTTGTTCAAACTACATATTTAAAATGATCTGAAACAACTAACACAGGCTCATTGTGGATACGTACCACTGTCTACATTTCTGGAAAGCACAAATTATGTAACCAGAGGTACATCTGGTTGCATTTCATCTTTAAAACGAACGCTATGGGGAAGTATGATGCCACCGATGGCTTCTGTTCCTTTTAGCGGTACCAGCTGACTGCTTACCTCCATACGGACGGCTTTTGCTGTGTTACCAGTTTGTCCAGTAGCTCGCCGCATACGCCAATGGACTTGGGAAACCAAAGCAAATAAATAAAGAAACAACAGGCTGAAAACGTGGTGAAATCACGCAGCCGCGATTGCTTAGAAAAACACTAATCGCTTGGGTTTAGGGAAGGGGGTGGGTGGGTCAGTCGGTCAGTCGACAGCAAGCTGGCCTGGTCGGCTGAAGTGTATATTGCGCCCTCTGGTGGGTTTATTTGAGAAGAGGACACTTTAGAGGAATCTGGTGGATTTACAAAAACTGCAAGCAGACGTACCTCCGCTCCGTATTTTGCTGTCCCCAGAAATGTAGACCTGGGTACGTATCCGTAATGAGTCTGGGTTGGAAACAACAGAATTTATTTGGGGGGGGGATGACAACTTATGTTCAATCCACTTAAATTTGTAAAAACTAATAAGTAAACTTAATTCCTTCATGTCGTCCCAAGACAAATCGATTTAGTGGAACCCAACATTTTTTACAAAGAAGATTAGCCAATCAGAATCAAGAATTCCAGAGATCCTCAATAAATAAACATTATACAAGAACCTATACTTTCATATCATTCTTTCACAGTCAAGGTCATCATTGAATGGCAGAAATATCCAAACTGAAACAATAACTTCCCAAGTGCAAAGTCAAACACACACGCAAACACATACACACAGCAAAAGCATTGTGCTCTAGTTAAGAAAAGTTTGTATTCGTCTTGCCGTCTTTATTTATTTTGGTGTAGGTGCTGCGGGTGGGTGGATCGTCTGGCTATGTTTGTGCTGTGTCTCTTTTTTGTTTGGTGTATTTAAAGAGACTCAACATTCCAACTTTTTCCTTTTTTTTTTCTCCGCTCAGTCTTGAAGGAGCAGTGAGGTGTGGGTTCTGGCGTAGTTTTAAGCTGACTATGCTCACAACGTACTTGGTAGGTATGACGGAAATATGGCCCTTCTGTGTTTTTAATTGCGCGTTTATGCATGTGTGTGTGTGTGTGTGTATGAGAGAGAGAGAGAGAGAGAGAGAGAGAGCTGTACTTCCTGTCTACATTTCTCCGGCCCACTTAGACAGTGAGGGGAATCTGGGCGGACTGCAGGCCACATGACATTTCTGCGCTCTGGCAGAGTGATGTGTTCAGTACTTCCCTCCCTCCCTCCGCCGCTCTTCAAAGCTTCGACATGTCATCTCCCACCACAAAAACAGAGGTGGGAAGACTCACTGGCGCTACCGCTGCCTCAGGGTGTCTGGCGCTAAAGCTGCCTGCAAATACAGCAGGCAGCGGAGGAGGGGAAGAAATGTACCGTATGTATTAAACAAGCCTCGTAAAGTCAACGGCATCAAAACTCGGTGTGTGTGTGTGTGTGTGTGTGTGTGTGTGTGTGTGTGCGCGCGTGTGAGCCGTAGCCATAGCCATCAGGTAGAGTTATGAAATTCAGGTGCATTTGTGAGAACATTGTGGAGGGCAACCTATTATCCTAAATAAGACAGCATGAAACATACTAGTTGGCACATCATTTTGTCCCTTTCTACATTAAGATGGATTGTCATTGTACACTACAGAAGTTTGGAATTAGTTTGCGAAAATGCTTACCACACTGTACAAAAATATCTGGAAATTAGCAGTTTTCCATATTTTGTGGTTCATGTGTTTATTTATGCTTTTGAATGGCATTATGAGGACCTTGATCTTTCTTCCAACAACTTTTAACCATCAAAAAGTGACTTTTATTAACATTGTTAATAGTTTAAAGTGATATAATGTTTGGGTTTGTGTTGTATATTACGCTACAAAAACCTTGTAATAAGCTGCAAGTACATTTTCAGTTATTTTGCAGACTTATTTCACTATATATTATTTCTTATACGTTATATTATTTCAAACTACTAAAATGTCAATAAAAGTCACTTTGTTCAACTGTAGAACTTAATTTTCAACATGAAAAGTTTTTCTTTCCATTTTAATATATGTTCAAATGTTATGCAAAGCTGGATTTTCAGCATCATTACGATCATTATGATCCTGATATCATAAAAATATTCTTAAAACTTTGTTGATTAATGTTTCGTGGAAACCATAATTCAGTGCAGACCAAAGGTTGATCTGTGGTAACATCTGAAGCATTCTGAAAAAGTAGCCCTATATACATTTCTGGAGAGTGCCAAATATATCCCAGAAGATACGTTTGTTTTTTCGTTTTTTTGCAGTTTTTGCAAATCCACCAGAGGCCGTTGTTTATTTCAGATCTCAGATTTCTCTCGCGAGTGCCATTCGAGAATTCCCTTCTCATGTAAATTCCCCAGAGGCCGCTTACTGACTGACTGACAACCTCCACCTACCCTCTTCCCTAAACCCAACCAATAATGTTTTCAAAAGCACCGATTGACCCGCCCACCCACTTCCCAAAACCCAACCGACAGTATTTTGAAAAGCAATCCAGAAAGAGAAAAGCCCCCTGATTTTTACCACGTTTTCATATTTCATTTACTTGTTTATTTAACTTTTTGTCTTACCTGCTTTCTGGAACCATTCTTCGTCAGAATAGAACCCTGTCATTGCGGTTAGCTCTTCTCTGCGTCTCAAGCACACCGGCGTACGCTGCAAGCCACTGGACAAACTGGTAACAACGGAAAAGCTGTCCATACAGAGGTAAGCGGTCAGCTGGTAAGTATTTCTGGCTACATAATTCGCGATCTCCAGAAATGTATATAGGGCTACGTTTTCAGACAGAGCCTATAAACAGCTGTTTTCTTAAAATGCTATTTTACATTTTCACTAATATTATGGGCATTTACTAAGTTCAACTGTTCATCTCTGTTGTATGAGAAAATATATACATTCACACACACTTTGAGACCTTTCAGATAATATACATAATGTCCAAAGTAAAAAGAAATTGGGTTTCTGAAAGGTCTCAAAATGACGCATGATTTTAGAGGTTACTAACCTGCTCTACCCACTTGTTAAAGAAAGGAAAAATTATGCATCTGTGGAAATGGGGATATAATTGTGCAGCATATGACATGTATATGTAAAATGACAGCGTATATATCAATTATTAATCTGTGACATACATGCAGGCTTATTATAATAGACTAAACAGTCCATAGCAACATCCACCGAGCAGCAAGACAAACACTGCAACAATATATAGGTAACACTAGTTACTAAGACTGAAATCACTAACTGGTAACTGCAGCTTACTGTTGCCAAAAATATTTCAAGTCATTATGTTTTAATAATCCTTTGTCGTACATTAGAAGTTCACTTATTTCTATTCATTGTAATGGCCGGATTTGGACTTTTTTTATTACAGTGCTCAGCATATACAAGTGCACCCCTCACAAATCTAGCTTTTAAATTCATATTTTTAATAGGAAACTATACAATATTATATTTGTAGATACACATTAGATTAGCCAGTACTGAAGCCAAATCTGGAGCTTATCTAACAAAATAACTTACGATAACGGTCCAAAAACTAGTACACCCAAATATATATGTTATAGAAAAATATTAAATAAAGAAATAAAAATAAAAAGAGGAAAAATCAAGAGAATTGAAAAAAATTGAAAATTTTGTTGAAATTTTGGAGGTTGTAATTTTTTTTGCAGTATTTTGCTTGAAGGGGCAGCACAGTGGCGCAGTGAGCAGAAGGTTGCTGGTTCCACATGTTTTTGGACTTGTGGGGGAAACCGGAGCACCCGGACGAAAACCCACGCAAACACTGGGAGAACATGCAAACTCCACACAGAAATGCCAACTGGCCCACCCGGGGCTCGAACCAGTGACCTTCTTGCTGTGAGGCGATTGTGCTACCCACTGCGCCACCGTGAGGCCCCCTATTAGATGTCATTTAAACATAAATTTGGTTGGTGGGTTTGTTAGTTATTGCTGGTGTGCACCGTGCTGCCCTTAAATTAGTATTTTAAGGTAATTTAATATATCACTAAAGGATTCTTGTTCGAAATATCCCTCATAATTTGTTTTCTATAGTTTTTGCTGTTATTTTTTTTGCTCTGATAAAAAGTAAATCACAACAGTCTAGTATATAAACCCAAAAAAGCTGTATTATACTTTTATTTATTTATTTTTTGATGCATAAAAGCCCAACTTTCATATTTGACTCTAAAACGACAGCTAACTATCAAAGCAGCGAACTATAAAAATATGTAGCCAGTCAAAAGTCATTCTACTCAAAGCAAGAATATGAAAGGAGAACATCCTCATACATCTAAATCAATGGCATACATACAGACTTAATATAAGTGCTGCTGTCTGGTACTAACTGTATTAAAGCACACCAGATCTCATAATTACAGAGAAGGCCAAAAACACACACGAGGGATACGTCAAATCATAATCTATTCTCACATGACTGACACAATGCCACACTTTGAATTGATTATCATTTTACTCGCAGGTCGAGTTATACAGCGCTCAAAGTTTACCCATAATGCACTTGGCTTTGCACCTCTGTGGTTTCAACTGGCCGAAAGACAAAGCAAGCAAACCTGACCATGCAAAGCAAAGCATTACAGGGTGTTCTGAGCTTCACTGCCACACAACTGAACTAAAATAGAAAAAATAAATAAAAGCATTATGTGCGCAGTTGTAATTTCAAACTGCTGAAAGGAAACAATGTCAGAACATAACCATGATAACAAGTTTGCAGGTTTGGTTTCTGGATGATCAGCTGTCAGACACAGGACCTATCCAGGCCAATTTGAAGTCTGTTGAAAATGGTAAATAAATGCTTGTGATGACCATTATGTTGTTGGCAAGAGAGCTCAGACTTAATTACACAGCGTACGAGTGTTTATATCAGCGCATGTGGGTATTGTTTATGAGGGACCCACATCAACACACAAGGTCTGTGAGAAAATGTCATTGTGTCCATGACTGATGTTTGTTTGAATTGGCAGTGGTTCAATGCACAAAATGCTGGTTGGCACCTAAATGTGTAGGGCATACAGTATGCATACATTATGAGAAATATTAACTAAAATAAATGTATGTGCTTTTATAATAATAAGTAAAACCATTTTCAACTATAAAATGTATATCAAATTAAGCATATCAATTATACACTCACCGGCCACTTTATTAGGTACACCTTACTAGTACCGGGTTGGACCCGTTTTTGCCTTCAGAACTGCCTTAATTCTTCGTGGCATAGATTCAACAAGGTACTGGAAATATTCCTCAGAGATTTTGGTCCATATTTACATGATAGGATCACGCAGTTGCTGCAGATTTGTCGGCTGCACATCCATGATGCGAATCTCCCGTTCCACCACATCCCAAAGGTGCTCTATTGGATTAAGATCTGGTGACCGTGGAGGCCATTTGAGTACAGTGAACTCACTGTCATGTTCAAGAAACCAGTCTAAGATGATTTTTGCATTATGACATGACGCGTTATCCTGCTAGAAGTAGCACTAGTAGAAGATACACTGTGGTTATAAAGGGATGGGCATGGCCAGCAGCAATACTTAGGTAGGCTGTGGTGTTGAAACGATGCTCAATTGGTACTAATGGGCACAAAGTGTGCCAAGAAAATATCCCCCATACCATTACACTATCACCACCAGCCTGAACCATTGGTACAAGGCAGGATGGATCCCCGCTTTCATGGTGTTGATGCCAAATTCTGACCCTACCATCCCAATGTTGCAGCAGAAATCGAGAGTCATCAGACCAGGCAATGTTTTTCCAATCTTCTATTGTCCAATTTTGGTGAGCCTGTGCGAACTGTAGCCTCAGTTTCCTGTTCTTAGCTGACAGGAGTGGCACCTGGTGTGGTCTTCTGCTGCTGTAGCCCATCTGCCTCAAGGATCGACGTGTTGTGCGTTCAGAGATGCTCTTCTGCATACCTTGGTTGTAACGAGTGGTTGTTTAAGTTACTGTTGCCTTTCTATCAGCTGGAACCAGTCTGGCATCAACAAGGCATTTGCACCCACAGAACTGCCGCTCACTGGATATTTTCTCTTTTTCGGACCATTCTTTGTAAAAAGATGGTTGTGCATGAAAATCCCAGTAGATCAGCAGTTTCTGAAATACTCAGACCAGCCCGTCTGGCACCAACAACTATGCCACGTTTAAAGTTACTTAAATCACCTTTCTTCCTCATTCTGTTTGAACTGCAGCAGATCGTCTTGACCATGTCTACGTGCCTAAATGCATTGAGTTACTGCCATGTGATTGGCTGATTAGAAATTTGCGTTAACGAGCAGTTGAACAGGTGTACCTAATAAAGTGGCCAGTGAGTGTATGACCACATTAGCAACAATAAAGCTATACTATTACTTGTATTGTATAGATATATATCTCTTATGATTGTTCGTACATATACATTTTGACATACAAGGTTTTTCTAAAATAATTTGTATAAATAAAATTATAAAACCCCTATTTATATCAATAAATTAACTATTTCATTCATATGTCTCTATCTCTGTATAAATAATGTATATTTATGTACAATTATATAATATGGCATTGTATGCTAACTATTATATAATATAACATAATATTTCTAATTAAATTATACCAAATCAATTAACATTTAAATGCAGCACTTACGTCAAAATGAGCATATCAAACACTTTCATTCCAACAAGAGTAAGGCTGGAAATACATACATATAAATAATTTGACTAAAATATTATATGAATAATATGAATACATAAGTAGGCCCACACAGAATCTTTCTGAGCCGAAATCTAGAGATTTCCACAGATTTTTTATAAAGCCTGCCATTGAGTCTTACATATGTAAATCTGTGGAAATAATATATTTAATCAGTTTTTAATACTAATTTTAGTAATATTATTCAATAATATTACATTTTTATACAATTTATTTACATACAGTTAGTAAAGTAATGTTTTCTGTATTTTAGTATTGCTTTACTTACCAAAGAAAGCGGATCTAATTGGATTTTTTTTTTCGTTTTTAGCTACTATACTCTCCACATAATTTCTACATCAATCTGTGGATTTATTTTACAAACATCTGTGCATAAATAGCAAAAAAAAAAAGAAAAAGAAAAAGGTTCACAGATACTGTCTGGGCCTGGTCATAAGATATAAAACAGCCGTACAAAAAACAAAAACTATATAATTATTACAAAAATCACTTTCTATATTTTAATTTCATAAAAATGTTTGTTTTCGGGGCCGCACGGTGGCGAGCCTGGCGAGTGCTGGTTCGAGCCTCGGCTGGGTCAATTGGCATTTCTGTGTGGAGTTTGCATGTTCTCCCCATGTTGGCGTGGGTTTCCTCCGGGTGCTCCGGTTTCCCCCACAAGTCCAAAGACATGCGCTATAGGTGAATTGGGTAGGCTAAATTGTCCGTAGTGTATGTGTGTGAATGAGTTTGTGTGGATGTTTCCCAGTGATGTGTTGCAGCTGGAAAGGCATCCGCTGCGTAAAACATATGCTGGGTAAGTTGGCGGTTCATTCCGCTGTGGCGACCCCAGAATAATAAAGGGACTAAGCCGAAAAGAAAATGAATGAATGAATGAATAAATGTTTGTTTTCGACGTAACAGAACAAAAATTGGTAAGTACTTATAGAACTTATGGATAAACAGAGGTATGCTATGAATATAGTACACTATAGAGTGTAAATATATACTATGAAATATTTCATTTAAGTGAAACGTTTCTCAGGCACCACAGCATGTATTTTTGTGCTTTAAGACATAAGCTGTATTGTCTTGTGACAACAAAAACTCTAATAATAAAAAAAACTAAAAACTGCCGGCTTTCTCATAGGACTTGCAGGTTTGCTGACCAATACTGTTGAAACTGTGAGAAATGAGAGGAGGAAAAAAAAGTTATAGCCTCAAAGTCCCTCTCTGCTCCTCGTGTAAGCCACAAAATGTGCCATGGGCTTCAAAATCAAAGAAGAAGAAAAAAAAAAGACATGAGGAACATGAGAATCAGGCCTTTGGGATCAAATATGCAATAGAACACGTTTTCTCTTACTGACAATTTATAGCTCTGTGTGAGTCTGGATGTTACGCCCGCTATTGTGACTTTCTGAGACTTTATTTCAGTCTGTCTGCGCCATGCTAACGACCAGAATGTTATAGAACATGGTGCTGAGAGGATTTTGGCACTATAAACTGACACACAACATCATGTACTTTGTGTTTATCCATATGGGGTGCAGTTTTTGGTGTGAAATTAGATGAAGCTTTTGAATTGGTTTCCATCAAAGACTACGGGAAAAATGCTGATGATGTACTACATTTACACTCATCACATTTTAGCCTCTTTTTAATGTTCGACCTGTGATTGTGAAAGGACAAAAACATGCTGACACTATGGAATCATACAACAACCATATGTAGGCCACACACACACATACTGTACTACTAAATATGTTAAACTAAGCAACAGAAATGCCAATGTCTACTTGTTTTCTTACGAAACAGAGTCATTGATTTTTGTAGAGATGGTCCAAACATGAACGGCCAATATATCAAAATGTTGGGTTGGTGCCACTGTTGTCACAGAAGAAGCTTGACTAGGAATTAAATGAGCATTCATACTTTAGCCAAAGGTAATCACATGCAATCCGAGTTTCTTTTAAAACTGGTAACCCATTTACTTAATGTTTATGCAAGATAATGATTGGATATTACTAGAGTGAAAGGATATATTAAATGTGAGATTAAAGTCAAGTTACTGTTGGTAAACAGAGCATAGCATGCTAAGAAAAAGATCTGTCAGGAAGGTTTCATTTTTTACAAATGAAACAAGACTGCCATCTAAAGGCAAAATGAGAACCTGTCATCAATGCACAGCAACATTTTTAAGGGGTTGCTTAGATGCGAATTTGTATTCACTATGTTTTTATTTCAATTTTTAGAATTACTTTATGATAAAACACAAAATTCACAGCAGTTAAAAAAAATACTGGTTGCCTTACATGTTTAAGTTAAATTAAATTAACCTTATGAGTCATTTTTAACATTATTTACATTAAACTGACTTAAAGCAACTTGTATAATATAAAACAATTGGTAGCACTGTTGCCTCACAACAAGAAGGTCGCTGGTTCAAGTCCCGGCTGGGCCAGTTGGCATTTTTGTGTGGAGTTTGCATGTTCTCCCCATGTTGGCGTGGGTTTCCTCTGGGTTCTCCGGCTTCCCCCACTGTCCAAAGACATGCGGTTTAGGTGAATTGAATAACCTAAATTGGTTTTATTGTATGAGCGTGTGTGTGTGTGTGTGTGTGTGTGTGTGTGTGTGTGTGTGTGTGTGAATGAGAGTGTATGGGTGTTTCTCAGTACTGGGTTGCAGCTGGAAGGGCATCCACTGTGTAAAACATATGCTGGATAAGTTGGCGGTTCATTCCGCTGTGGTGACCCCTGACGAATAAAAGGACTAAGCTGAGGGGAAATGAATGAACGAATGCTGTCATGACTTACTGATTATACAACTTTTTTTACAGTGTGCACACATTTAAAGGTTTATCATGAAGAGCTTAATTTGCATGTGGTGACATGAAATGTACTTCACGGCCATGTCTCTTACACGGCCAAGACTCCTACAGTTATATGTTGATTCGTTTAAATGGAATACAGTGGTTCTAAATTATTTTTGAAATATTGAAGCTTTTCCAGTACCAAGTACCAAGAAAAGTATCTTCCACAATCTTCCACTTGTCATTTAAATGTAACAAATTTAACAAAATGCTAAACAAATATCAAAATATAGGTTGTTTAAGAAAGCTGACATTGAGCAACAACACCATTGGTGATATTTAACCACCAAACACACATTAGTATTATAGCTTCTCGACTTTCAACCTCTGAAAGTTCCTATATAGATTCCAAAAATTATGATTTCACCACTGAATTGTCTACTGACATGCTTCGCCATAAGCATGCAAAAAACATAAGCAAATTAAAAATAAAAATGGGCATAGTACTGAACCCTGTGGGACTCCAGTATAGTGAGTATTGCTAAATGCATTCAGAACATTTTAAAGAGGTTGCTGAAGGGCAAATTTGTACAGAGAGCTACATTTGCATGTGACCTGAAATGCACTATGTCTGCTAAATGTCATTGCGCCATGTCTCCTTAATGCAACGGTTCAAATGTTGGTGTTTTTTTAAAGTAATTTTTTAAATGACAGTTTGTAATTTAAGTGGTCAAAGCTTTTCTTTATGTTTGAAAATCAAAATGTCCTTAAAACACATTTAAAGTAACAAACAAAATAATACAATCAAATAGAATGAAACTGACAAGTAAGGAACCAGTGTGATTTACAAATAATGCTGTAATAATACACTTCATTAAACATGTACACATGGACATCACGTATATGCTATATAACTGCAAATTATCTATGTTTATACATAATAACTCATTCATTCATTTTCATTTCGGCTTAGTCCCTTTATTAATCTGGGGTCACCACAGCGGAATGAACCGCCAACTTATCCAGCATATGTTTTACGCAGCGGATGCCCTTCCAGCCGCAACCCATCACTGGGAAACATCCATACACACTCATACACTACAGACAATTTAGCTTATCCAATTCACCTGTACGGCATGTCTTTGGACTTGTGGGGGAAACCGGAGCACCCGGAGGAAACCCACGCCAACACGGGGAGAACATGCAAACTCCACACCGAAACGCCAACTGACCCAGCCGAGGCTCGAACCAGCGACCTTCTTGCTGTGAGGCGAATGTGCTATCCACT
>CAIGQW010010218.1:0-12428 GCA_903798125.1 Danio choprae
TCCTGTAAGCTTGTGATTAATAATGAAAACGTGAACTGAGAATGAACGTTATTATCTCTTATTATCAATGTAAAACAATTAAAAATAAACAATATGACTGGTAGATTGACAACGTAAACAGGAAACCGCTGTAGTTCTTCGCCACGTTTGTGAACGAAGCCCATAGTATAAAACATTTTTTTGTTTGTTTTGGCAGATCTCTTCCTTCAGTGAAGCCCCACCTCCTATAGTGAAGCTCCTCCTCCTTCACTGAAGCTCCTCCTCCTCAGCTGTAAATACTGGAATATTCCCATCGGTCCACATTAAAAGGAGACGAGCATCAGACCATCAGGAAGAAGTGAAATACAGAGAGAACATGAGCGATCCAGAACCCTGCAGAATTAAACAGGAAGAGACTGAGGAACAAATAGGTTGGTGTTTATTGCTGATTTTTTCAATAATGATAACATATATATGAGTATAATAATACAAATAAATATACCAAATATTGTGCTCACCACAAAGCTTATTAAGTAGACTGTACAAAGGATGTTAATTGTGAAACCCAATATATTAAACTAGTTGTGTATATTAAGTTATTTTAAAAATAGGTTGTATATTATTGTGTGATTTTTAAATGTAAATCCTTGTATTTGTTTTAGCATTAAGTCTTTGATACAGTGCAGTTACAGGCGGTCAGATGAGCAGTTCAGTCGGCGTTGTTGATTTGGTGTGTGAGAGTTTGGTCTGGAGTTTGATCCCGCGACTCCACAAACCATTCCTTCTGCGCATGTCCAGGCTACTTTTAAGTAGTCAAAATTGTGGTCAATGTAAATGTGTAGTCAATGTTTCCAGTGCCTTTTCACTCTTCAACATTTGCTCAGATGTTTTTGACTTACTAAAAACTGAACTTTTTTTTTTTTACCTTCATTTCAGACCTAATTGAAGAGAATGTGGAGATTAAAGAAGAGAAACAACACGTCAAAGCTGAAGAAATACCTGAATTACAGACTACTGATATTCATTTGATGAACAGAAGAGGCAAGAATCGATGCATCTGCACTCAGTGTGGGAAGAGTTTCAGTAAGTCGTCGTTCCTTAATAATCACATGAGGATCCACACTGGAGAGAGACCGTTCATATGTACTCAGTGTGGGAAGAGCTTCACACAATCATCACACCTTAATCTGCACGTGATGATCCACACTGGAGAGAAACCACACAAATGTGATCAATGTGGCAAAACATTTTTGAGCTCTTCACAGCTGAAGGTCCATCTTATAGTTCATACAAAGGAGAAACCTTATGTCTGTTCTGAGTGTGGAAAGAGGTTTTCACAGCAGTCAAATTTAGGGAAACATCAGAAGATCCACACTGGCGCGAAAGAGCATATGTGCTTCGAGTGCGAGAAGACTTTTATTACGGCTGTAGAATTGAAACTACACCAGAGGACTCACACTGGAGAGAAACCTTACAAGTGTTCACACTGCGACAAGAGATTCAGTCAGTCAGGAACCCTAACAATACATGAGAGGACTCACACTGGAGAGAAACCTTACAAGTGTTCACACTGCGACAAGAGATTCACTCAGTTAGGAACCCTGAAAACACATCAAATGATTCACACCGGAGAGAAACCTTACACGTGTTCACACTGTAATAAGAGATTTTATCATTTAGATAATCTGAAAAAACACGAGAGGACTCACACTGGGGAGAAACCCTACACGTGTTCACACTGCAACAAGGGATTCAGTCAGTCAGGAAGCCTGAAAACACATGAGAGGATTCACACTAGAGAGAAACCGTACACATGTGATCAGTGTCTGAAGACTTTCACACATTTAATGAAGCTTAAGAAACACATGAAAATCCACAGTGGACAAAAGTTGAGCACATGACATCAAAGCAGCAAAACGCTTTCTCATGTGCAAAATGTGTTTCATATCACATAACATTTAGAATTTCTTGGGAAACAATGACTTTAAAATTGGACGGGTCTGTCATGGTGTTCCTCAGGGATGTGTCTTAAGTGCCATACTGTTTAATGTCTACATGCTTTCTTCGGGGCAAATCATAGATATGACTTTTATGCATATGATTCCCAAATTTATATCAGCACCAAATCCAATCTGTTACCTCCACAATGCTCTCAGAGTGTGTGCTGGCCATTAAATTGTTGATGGACCACAATTTATCATCCGTCTTTCGGATGAGACGTTAAACCGAGGTCCAGACTCTCTGTAGTCGTGTATGTAAGCCCAGTATGTGCTTCGAAAAAGAGTAGGGGTTTAACCCCGGCATCCTGGCCAAATTCCCCCTCTGGCCTCTGTCCATCATGGCCTCCTAACCATCCCCATATCATAATTGGCTTCATCGCTCAGTCTCCTCTCCACCAATCAGCAGGTGTGTTGTGTGCGGTCTGGCCGTCGCGTCATTCAGCTGGATGCTGCACACTGGTGGTGGATGAGGAGATCCCCCCCCCCAATGTGTAAAGCGCTTTGATTGTCTAGAAAAAGCGCTATATAAAGGTAAGGAATTATTATTATTATTATTATTATTCCAGCTAGTCACAAAGATAGCAATTTTAATCAGATTTTCTTGCATGGTAGGATTGTATTTCCATCTACTTTAGTATTTCCAGCTTTTTATTGTATTTCCATTTTGGCCTATCAGTGGCAGGATGTCCGTCTTCACCGGTAAATGTTTTACTGTTCTTCACTGTGCTGTTTTAAGGATATATTTTTTCTCTTTTTGTAATTTTAAAGTGGACCTATTATTACCCTTTTTACAAGATGTAAAATAATCTCTGATGTCCCAAGAGCAGGGGTGCCCAAACTCGGTCCTGGAGGGCCGGTGTCCTGCATATTTTAGTTCCAACCCCCAGAGAGGATTGCTGAAGGAAGTTGGAGCTAAACTATGCAGGACACCGGCCCTCCAGGACCGAGTTTTGGCCACCCCTGTCCTAGAGTGCGCACGTGAAGTTTCAGCTCGACATACCACACAAATAAAGATTTATATCTCTTTGAAATGCATTAATGAATGTGTTTAATTAGTTATTTCTCCGTTTAAGTTGATCCCTGTGGTTCGGATGGAAAATGCAAGGCGTCCGAGATAAAAGCCCTATGATGTCACCTGAAGGTGTGGCTAAACAGAAAGCAGCCATGTTCCCATCCAAAAATGCCAATTAAATGTATGCGCAAAACAAGAATATGGCACTAAAGAGATACGAATAAAGCAGCGTTTCCATCCAACGAGTCAAAGAGAACAAAATCGTCACTTCCTGATTAATCGGCGCCCAATATCAATAGTAAAAACTGAATTTGCTGCGGTGGGAGAAGCTGCGTCAATCTTTTCTTTATTTAATAAATGACTTGCGCCTCAGAAGACGATGCCGACATGCAATGAACACATGGTGGCGTTTGAAGCCATGAGACGCAGAGCTCAGACGCTCCTGACAGTTCTGGAGGTGATTAATAATATAATAACACTACTACTGAGGTGGTTACGGCGTTTTAGAATGGCCAAAGCAACATTTCAGATGTTTTACAATGTACTCAGCCTGCTGGTTTGTCCATTCACACACATTTTTATCATCACATGATCTCTTAGAACCAAGTCACATGACCTTTTTAATGCGCATACTGGAATTTGTTCGGTAAAAGTGTTTCCATCGTAGTTTATGCGCATCTTTTCTTATCGTATAAGGTTTATCCTACTCGGTTATGCGCATCAATTTTGTATGCGCATTTTAAAAATGTATGCGCTTCTTGGCGTTTCCATCAACCAATTTTTTTATGCTCATATTCAAAATGCGCATAACAATAGGTGGATGAACACGTAGTTAGTGACAGTCTTTGACTTTGTGGTCTGACTCCGCTTACTTGCACCTCAGAGGACGATGCCGACATGCAATGAACGCGTGGTGGCGTTTGAAGCCATGAGACGCAGAGCTCAGACGCTCCTGACAGTTCTGGAGGTGATTAATAATATAATAACACTACTACTGAGGTGGTTAAGGCGTTTTAGACTGGCCAAAGCAACATTTCAGATGTTTTACAATGTGCTCAGCCTGCTGGTTTGTCCATTCACACACATTTTTTACCATCACATGATCTCTTAGAAACAAATCACATGACCTTTTTAATGCGCATACTGGAATTTGTTCGGTAAAAGTGTTTCCATCGTAGTTTATGCGCATCTTTTCTTATCGTATAAAGTTTATCCTACTCAGTTATGCGCATCAATTTTGTATGCGCATTTTAAAAATGTATGCGCTTCTTGGCGTTTCCATCAACCAATTTTTTTATGCTCGTATCCAAAATGCGCATAACAATAGGTGGATGGAAACGTAGTTAGTGACAGTCTTTGACTTTGTGGTCTGACTCCGCTTACTTGCACCTCAGAGGACGATGCCGACATGCAATGAACGTGTGGTGGCGTTTGAAGCCATGAGACGCAGAGCTCAGACGCTCCTGACAGTTCTGGAGGTAGTTAATAATATAATAACACTACTACTGAGATGGTTAAGGCGTTTTAGAATGGCCAAAACAACATTTCAGATGTTCTACAATGTACTCAGCCAACACATTTTTATCATCACATGATCTCTTAGAACCAAATCACATGATCTTTTTAATGCGCATACTGAAATTTGTTTGGCAAAAGTGTTTCCATCGTAGTTTATGCGCCATGAGAGTTTGAACCCATGAGACGCAGACGCTCCTGACAGTTCTGGAGGTAGTTAATATTATAATAACACTAATACTGAGATGGCTGTAGTTAGTGACAGTCTTTGACTTCGTGGTCTGACTCCACAAGTTGACTCAATCAACTTTAAATATCTGCATTACTTTACTTAATGGAAATGTAATTGCTCATTGTAATAAACTCTTAACTATTGAGCAAGTTCATGTGGACATTGTGTTTTTTGCATTGAGAGTGTCAAGCCAGCCATGAAAGGCCCCCGGAGTGGATGCTTCGCCACTACACAAGTGCGAACCTTCTTTCCACAAGCTGGAGACCAGACAGAAAATGGGTTTGGGGTTTGTACTGGAAGAAGATTAAAGTACATGACATGAAGTGTTTGTGTGAATGGTATGTATTCCTTTATGCATTTCTTAAACTAAATTGAAACTTTTAGAAAAGGAAGTCTGCTGATGGAGGACTAGTTTGATTCCATTCAAGCTGTTGAAGCCTACCGTAAGCAGAGTAGATTGCTGGTGGATCTTCACATCGGTTTTTTAGTATTGATTGCTGTTCCACATGTGCTGAAGTATAAAGCGAATATGGAGGATGCTGCTAAAGAATTTGATGGTGAAGATAAAGTCAAGTATCAAGTCAAGTCAAGTCGAGCTTTATTGTCATTCCACTACATGTGTGGAGATGTCGTGTCTCGCAGGACAGCGGGGCTACATGGATTAATCAAACACAACACTAGACATAAGAGCTATTATAAAAAACCTATGCATAACTAACATATATTATAAAATAGAATAAAATACTTAAACTATACACATAAGACAGGCTATACAAGTACTTTATCATGAGACTGAACAATGTTGAGTAGGATATTGTGCAAAAGAGGTTTATAAGGTCTAATATTGTGCAAGAGGTGTTTAAGGTTGAAGCAAGCAGTGCAGCATGACTGTGGTACATTTATAGTAAACATTGAGTCCTTGTAAGGTGGAGTTTAGATAAAGTGTCAGGTGCATAAGAGAGAAGAGTGTTTCCACAGTGTTTCTACAGGTGGTTTATCAAGCCCACTCACCTGAATGAAGCACAATTTGAAATGCACAGTGTTTCCAAGAGACATGGAGTGATTAGGAAAGTGTCTATAGTGCAAATGTGCAACCTGGTGCAAGAGTCAGAGAGATGAGGGGGTGTTCTTCCACAGGTGGTTTGTTAAGCCCACTCACCTGTATGGGACATACTCAGGAATGCATGGGGAGGGGGCTTTCAGAGGGGGGTAAGTTGACTGGAGTTGAGGGCTCTAACAGCCTGTGGGAAGTAGCTGTTGAGTAGTCTAGCCGAGCAGGCTTTAATACTTCGAAAAGTATGACCTCTCAAGCACTGTTGTGGATTTAGATGAGAATGGCCTGATATGTAAGATGAGAACTGCACAAGAAGGTTAGCTTGCCCATTTAATCAAATAAAGCAATACAACGATTGAGCTAATGGAAGATGGTTCATGTGTGGCAGAAGTTAGAAACTTGAGCAAGTTTGTTTATTTACTTGATGATTTTACATCTTACAGAGGAGGAACCTATCCGAGACGAGTCAGAATGGTTCAAACCTAAAATGGCTGACTAACACTTTTCTTCCTTCTGTTTCTAAATGGTGTCACGGCTGCTGCGCTGCCGCTTATCTGCCATGTCTGTCTGTTTTGCTCCCTCTACAGGTGCGTCACAGTATTGCGGGGCATAATCAGGTGGATGGGGAACAGCTGAGTCGAGGTGTCCGCTCATTTATCCTGCTCCTGTTTGAGAGAGAGGTGACTGCTCGATGCATAGGGTTGGACGGAGACCAGCGGCGTGCGAGTTGGCGAGGCGTTTTGCCTAATGTTTGGTCACTGTGCGCTTAAAATAAACTTTTTGTAACGTGACTTTTCGGCTTCCCCCGTTTTTTTTTCTTGTGTTCTATTTTAGCTGTCTCACATTTTAAACACCGTTTATCACATTCAGTGTCGCACTTCAATAACAGCAACTCTTCCTGCTGCTCGAACGAAAGTACGCCCAGACTAGTTTGTATAGGAGCCGGCGCTTCCACCAGCACTTTAAGGTCAAGCAGCGTCGCTTTTAAAATCTGCTTTATCCCCTCCTTCGATCTCTTTTGAAGGGCAGAGAGCTCAATTTCGTAATGTGTGGCTAGCTCTAATAATTGATCCTTCGTCATTAAGTCTAATAATTCATCAGACGGAGTCTAAGTGAACGTTTCAACAATATATTCGCCATAGAAATACTAATCTAATCAAATCCAAAAAAACAACAACAATTTTAAACTTACCATTACACACCACAACGTACAGAAATTAAACCTCTCCGACCCTAGCTATCCCCCAACCCTAATGTAATGTAGACCCTAATCTTCAGCTGGCCCAAGACGGTATTTATACACTATATACCGCAAGTTTGGGAGAACCACCAATGGACAAGTGATTCCGAGACAAATGCTACTAAGCCCTGAGCCAACCCAAAAAAAACTAACTAAATAAAAAACAACGCATCCGAAGACACGTTCTTCACCTACCTGGGGACAGTTTATTTCTGCAGTTTAGTTCTACTTTTGGCGAATTAGACTATGACGTATTTATTCTAGCATTTTTTTTTTTTTTTTTTGGACAGGATGGAGACCAAACAATTTGCCTGCAAGCCACTACAATACTTCTTCCCCCTTACAACAAAATACCAAAAAAACACTTACCCAGGGAAAATGTAGCAAAATTAAAGACCGGCTCAAAAATACCTTTGGATGAGCCCCCAATTGTTACGCCCTTGAAACGAAACAAGAAAAAAAAATGGGGGAAGCCGAAAAGTCACGTTACAAAAAGTTTATTTTAAGCACACAGTGACCAAACATTAGGCAAATTCTTGTTTCGCCTCCAGGGTGTAAAAATGGTTAACTGGAATATCGAAAGATGTTCAACCTCAAGAGATCGAATTGGCTCCTAAAGACAGCATATCTCAGGGCTCTATTGGTCCAGAGCAAGTTCATTTTCAATTACCTCTGCAAGTCTAAAGGCAGAAGCAGAACGAGCGGATAGAGAAGCGGAGTTGGATAGAGAGAAGCAAACACTAAAGAAGTGTGAAGTTCTGGAACTGAAAGCAGAGCTTGAAGCTTCATCAGCCAAGCTTGCAGTTTTGATGTCAGCAAGAAGCCTTAGCAGCAGGAACGGCTAAGCCCCGCTTACCAAGTGATGGTCAATATCATATAAATGCCTTTTTTTGCTAAAGTGTCAAAGAGTTATGCTTCAGAGTGTGAATTCCTCTAGACAAGGTCTCTAAATCCATTTCTAAGGGGAAAAAACTGACTTTCCTACAATGGATGGTGTTGAACCAAATCCTGCGTTTACGCAATCAAATGGCCAAAATGCTGTCAGTATGAAACGTGAAGCAGTTCAAGTCTCTAGTCTAGGGTACACTTTTGCGGGTGCATTTAGAAATAGAGAAAGATCAGGTCATTTATTCGTAAGCTTGTCTTTAGTGGACGGGACTATAGTTCTACCAGGGCGATATATCTGTGCAGATCAGGTAAACACAGCTTGTATAGTAAGAGGTAGTGGTCTGTTATATCATCACTTTGCGGTATAATTTCTAAATCAATGATCTCAATTCCACGAGACTAAATTACATCTAATGTATGCTATCAGCGACGGGTTGGACTTTATGCCAAAAAAATGGGTTGCTTTATCCCAAGTAGTTGTAATAAATCTGTAAACGCGAGCCCTAATGTATCAGTAGTGTCATCTATGTGGATGTTGAAATCTCCTACAATTAGTATTTCATCCGTTTTAACTAGCAAGTCGGAAATAAAATCAGAAAATTGGCATGGGGTGTTGGGGGTCTATATACGCCATGTAGATGTCTTCGGGAGAGGAATCTCATCGAACCTGTTAATTTTCGTACGTGTGCGTGAAACGTAGCTCGGGGGCCAGTCTGTCAAATGTGCACAGGTGGCGCTGTCGAGTCATTTTGCCACACCCACTTCCAAAACCTATA
Organism: Danio choprae; assembly: GCA_903798125.1. Lineage (NCBI taxonomy): Eukaryota > Metazoa > Chordata > Actinopteri > Cypriniformes > Danionidae > Danio > Danio choprae. The sequence goes on from CAIGQW010010218.1 coordinate 8,697, forward strand.
ACAGACGTAAATGTTCGCCACTTCTAGGCCGTGTGCAAAGTTTGGGGAGTTTTCCAGCATGTTTAGACCCTCAAAAATAAGAATAAACAACACAATTCCAGTAGGGCCTACACACCGCATGTGCTCGCTCCCTAATAATGAGGAGAAAGTTTATATATTATTAATTATTAATATAATATATTATTGATTACATTTGATTAGGTTAATGTTTAAAGGAATTAAAAAAAAACTTCAACAGTGTTTACCTTTTTCTTTTATCTCATCATAAAATAATGATTAAAGCTGTTATGATGTGAAGGCTTAACATTACAGTTTAATGCTTCTTTTGAATTACATATATGTGCTCATACTTGTGCACACATATATGTGTTTGCTCGAACCATAATAATCTAATGAGTCCACGCGGTGATACGATGAGATATTCAGTTTGACCTTAGAATGATCCAGGAAAATATTGCTCTGTCTTCCTATACGCTCTTTTCTTTGGATGTATTTTTGTTATTAGAGGAATACACTCCCGTTTGCCTCATTATTCATTCTTCATTACGTGTGTTTGTCGGATATGATGATGTCGAACCACTTTTCTTGATACAGCGTATTTTTGCTTAACCCCTGTTATGATGTGTTTCTAACTAAATGCTAAACCACAAGAGTGGGTGTCTGATAGAGACAGAGCTGCAGAGATAACGGGAAGTTGGGCCTAGTTCCCCTAGACGGCTGCATACACAGGTCGAGTTCATAGACAGGGCTAGGAGGAACAGCAGATGTGGGTAGATGCAGCACCGCTCCATCATTTGTACTGCTGTGTGTATGTATCTCTGTGTGCAGACCACACAGGCCTCTGAGAGCTGATTCTACCTGAGAACAGCTGATGGCAACAACAGAGATTGGGGTTAACTGCTCGGAGGTGTGGCCAAGGAGATCTGACACTGCTGATGGATAAAAGGATGGAGTCCAGGAGTTCGGGAGCTTTTTGAGACCCTGACTGCTCAGCTGACGGTTCTTAAAAGCCCAGGAGCCTGATCTTCGCTTTACTCACTTATGCTTGATAAGTAAGTTCATTGATTTTGATTCATTGACTCCTGACCGATTATTAAATTGGGGTGGACTAAGGGGAAGCGAGAAATAGTCCAACAGATGTTGAGCAATAAGGGTAAAAGTTCTTTTTACAGCGAGATAATACTATTTTAGGGCCTCATGGTGGCACAGTGGGTAGCACAATTGCCTCACAGCAAGAAGGTCGCTGGTTCGAGCCTCGGCTGGGTCAGTTGGCGTTTCTGTGAGGAGTTTGCATGTTCTCCCCGTGTTGGCGTGGGTTTCCTCCGGGTGCTCCGGTTTCCCCCACAAGTCCAAAGGCAAAGAATTATATTGGAATATTAAGTATTATATAAAAAATATAATCGTACAAATAAACTACTGCAAGAAATGAAAATCCATCAATGGATAATTTCAGAGCAAATATTGTTCTTGATTATTATGTTTTGTGTTTTACATCAAAGATAATCTCATGTTACACTAAGCCTGGGTAATATTAACCTGTGCAGGTAAATCTGTTGTGTGTTAATAGAACCTTTAATGGGTTAGAAATTGATGAATCAGAATGGCATGTACAACACGTTATATTTATAATAATAATAATAATAATTCTAAAACAATACCAAAATAAAACAGCTTATAAAAATACAGAGGTTCAATCCAGAGAAACAATTCATTTATAAAATAATGACAGTAAAACACAATAGAGTACCAATCAAGAGTCCATTTTACAAATATGAGTTAACTTCTTGAAACTGGCTAATGTGAAAACATTTCTAGCAGAATATGGAGGAGCTTTCCACAAACCTCTGTCATATTACTGCTACATTTTAAATACAAGTCATTGTTTTAGAGATTATTTCTTCAGCGTTTTACCTCAGCGCTTGTGTGCTTTCATTTTCTCCATGTCACTCGCAGTGAGCTCAGTGTTTTTTAATGAGTAACACTTATTTAATAAGCCTCAGTTCAGTGTATCCTGCTTCAGACTGACACAGAAATATCAGGCTTTGGTTATTTTACTGACGATGAGGGACAATATTGGTAGCCTACTACAGATTTTAAAAGTAATGTAAGTCTTTTAATATTAAAGAGGAAACATAAGCTTGACAACATCAGATCCTATCAATGTTGTAATGTAGAAAGCGAACTCACACGTTAATATACAATCTATTTTTATAATCATTTAATACAAACAAGGCCTCACAGTGGCGCAGTGGGTAGCACGTTCGCCTCACAGCAAGAAGGTCGCTGGTTCGAGCCTCGGCTGGGTCAGTTGGCGTTACTGTGTGGAGTTTGCATGTTCTCCCTGTGTTGGCGTGGGTTTCCTCCGGGTGCTCCGGTTTCCCCCACAAGTCCAAAGACATGCAGTATAGGTGAATTGGGTAAGCTAAATTGTCCGTAGTGTATGAGTGTGAATGGGTGTGTATGGATGTTTCCCAGAGATGGGTTGCAGCTGGAAGGGCATCCGCTGCGTAAAACATATGCTGGATAAGTTGGCGGTTCATTCCGCTGTGGCGACCCCTGATTAATAAAGGGACTAAGCCGAAATGAAAATGAATGAATGAATAATACAAACAACTAGTTTAATATATTGGATTTCACAATTACGGTTTTTCTCATTTGCTAAAATTACGCTCAGTGAAACTGGGATCCACTTGATCTTCATCATCACATTCGTAGCACAGGAGAAGTCTTCACTTTCAAAATGCCTTAACACTATTTCATTTGTTTCACACATTTTTCACACCCTTTGTCAAAACAGTCACCGCAGATCTCATTGAAAGATCCCAAACCCCATTGGATTAGCTGTGTTGAACAAAAGGGAAACACCTATTAACAGCTGATAGAAAGTTCTTGCATAATTTCCCAATGCACCTGTGTGAAGCTCGTTTGCACAACTCTTCAATCAGCAATCAATCCTCATCCCTAAACAAATGATACCACCTCTGTATTGCTATTTGCAAGCATGGATCAAACAGGCCATGGCAGAGGGGGGCCCAAGGAAGAGGAGTTGGTATGCGTGGTGGAGGAGCTGCAGCAGCAAGAGGACAAAATCAAGCTCAAGTTCCAAATGAAATTCAGGCAACAATTGTTGACCATGTCATCAATCATGGCTGGACAAAGAGTCCATTCTGAGTCCGAGCACTGTGGCATCTATTGTCAGGCTTTTTGGGAATGAGAACAGGTAATTCAGTGTTACTGTAATGTATACCACTGTGTATTTCGTTGCCCTGTTAGCAGAACAAACTGTGCCTACAGTAATGCAGATGTTTGATCAATCCCATTTATGTGACTGTCATACATTCATTCATTCATTTTCATTTCGGCTTAGTCCCTTTATTAATCTGGGGTCGCCACAGCGGAATGAACCGCCAACTTATCCAGCATATGTTTTACGCAGCGGATGCCCTTCCAGCTGCAACCCATCTCTGGGAAACATCCATACACACTCATTCACACTCATACACTACGGAAAATTTAGCTTACCCAATTCACCTATAGCGCATGTCTTTGGACTTGTGGGGGAAACCGGAGCACCCTGAGGAAACCCACGCCAACACTGGGAGAACATGCAAACTCCACACAGAAATGCCAACTGACCCAGCCGAGGCTCGAACCAGCGACCTTCTTGATGTGAGGCAAACGTGCTATCCACTGCGCCACCGTGACTGTCTTTTACTTTATAGAATCCACACA
>CAIGQW010010235.1:0-10032 GCA_903798125.1 Danio choprae
TCTTGTAGACACGGACACTTTAGGACAGTTCTCCACAGTCAGCAAAAAAATAAAAATATATAAGCAAACCTAAATATGACCAGAGGGAAAGCAAAAGATAAATGATGTGACAACTAAAAGGTTTGATTAGTAAACAACAGAATTATCAAAGTCTAAATCTGAGTATATGTTTACTTCAGAGGCTCTCACAAAAGCTTTTCTGGCCTTAAAAGACAATACAAAATGATATAAAAATATAATATAAAAAATAACAATATAAAAAATATATGAAAAAGCACAAAGTACTGTGGCACTAACATGTTTTTTTGGAAATATGCTGTTTAGAAATGTTTATTTGATGAAGTTACAGTAAAAAAGAGTGAACCGTTTTATTATAGGTCTAATATGATTATTTTCCGCAGAAGAAACCTGTCATATTATTGTATTTCAATTTTATTTATTTATTTTGGTCACATTTTAGTTTAAGGTACAATTCTCACTATTAACAAACCAATACTTTTAGCTAAATAAACTGCTAATGTGCTGCTTATTAATAGTTATTAAGGTAATAGTTGAGTTTAGGTATTGGCTAGGATTAGAGATGAGGAACAAGATCATACAGCATATATACTTTATACATACTAATAAACAGACTATATATTAATAATAGACTGGTAATAAGCCAGTAGTTAACATTAAGAATTGGTACTTAAAGTGTAGTGTTACCTTTTTGTTTCAATGCAAATCTTATGCACAATTAGAAGTGTTTTTACTGTCATATTGTTTGGCTCGAATGGATTTTTCGGACTACGATATCATATTTTCAAGAGTTCACACTTAGCTGATGATTGATATTAAAGCGTATTTGGCATGCTGTCCCGGGAGAGTGCCCTGAGCTCAGAACATCCTCGAGCCCGGGGCGAGGGCGAGAGGGGAGTTTGAGCTCAGGTAGGTCTCAAGAACTCCCCTGCTGTGAATGTGCTTGAGATATTTCTTAGGATGCTATTTTGGAGTAGTCAATTTACTTATGGTGAATGTCTTTGGATGGTGGGATAAAACTGGGAAGCCCGGGGAAAACCCACGCGAGCACGGGGAGAACATGCAAACTCTGCACAGAAATGCTGACAGGCCTGGTGAGGGGCAAAACCAGTGGCGTTCTTGCTGTGAGGCAACAGTGCTAACCACTGGGCCGCCGTGCCGCCTGGTCAGGAGAAGGGAAGGAGTAGGGGTGGAAGGGGGGATTCTTCAAGACGAAGATGACTGGAGTGGAAAACTCTGGTTATTTGTAGTGTGTCAGTATTCGTCTGATTGGTGCAATAAACGTAGCTGATGCGTTGCCAACCGTGTTCAATCCTAAGCACGTGATCCTCTCGAAATTAGTTTATAAATAAACCACACTTAAACTTTAGTTGATGTGTAATGTAGCTGTGTGAACATAAACAACATCTCTGAATGTAATATGCTCAAAGTTCAATGCAAAGGGAGACATTGGCTTTTACAGAGTTAGTTTAGCAAAGCCTACAGTGAACAAAGTTTGGGGACTACAAAAAAATAATCCAGCTAGTGAGATCACAAACGCTTCAGGTTACGCACATACACCCAGCGCAGCGAAGGTTTCATATTACTTACGCATGCTTATAACTCAAAAATATATGAAAGACACTTTAGATTTTATTTTAGGGAGCAGGCGTGAGGTTCAGCTGTGTCCTCTGTGTCGTTTTCTGTCTGATTCAGGCTCAAACTGATACGGCTAACAGTTACACTGACTGACAGTATTTACACAGCAGAGGCACAGCGCGTGCTAGTGACTGGACGTGATGCTTTCTGGTGACGTGGAGCCAATCTGCGAATCACAGCACATTATGTTAGCTGACCAATCAGAGCCTCTTGAGGGCGGCCTTTCAGAGGAACAAGGAAATATGACAGTCGTTTTCATGTTAGCTGAGTAGCTGTATATAATCACAGTAAGATATATGAAAAAATAAGGTGATTTTCTACAAATAAAGCATAGAGCACACATTGCTTAGCATCTTATAAACACAACCAAGCCTTAAAAATACACTGTGGACCACCTCTTTAAGGCCTAAAAGTTCGCTTTTGAGATTCAAGACATTTTAAGACTTTAAGACCCTGCGGATACCCTGAATTATAAAGTTTTATTCTTCATTATTGTGTTTATTTTGCATCACAAGAAGCTCTTCGGTTCTGTAGCTGATTGTGACAAAACACCTCAGTCTGTTCAAAATAAACAGAAAAAGCAAGCACTGGAGATTTGTTATTATTACTGTTGTACCGTACACCCGTATCGAACCATGAGCCCAAAAACTGATGTGCAGTACTGAACCATGACTTCAGTGTATCATTACACCCCTACTATTAGCATAGAAAAATATGCTATATAAAAATATCAGCTAGTAAAACAAGCTTTTCCACTGAGATCATCTGACAGCATCATCTTGGCCATCATTTAAGAGCTCAGCAATGTTCACCAGAATCTCAATCCACACACACACCTCAACTGAGAAACAGAAGACCCTGTTAAACACTCCTGATATCACATTAGTGAAGGACTGCCCTAATATGTAGACATGCAGCATCTCTCTATGTGTGTGTGTGTGTGTGTGTGTGTGTGTGTGTGTGTGTGTGTTGTCAGACACCAGGGTGTGATGCTGCCACTCTGATGTGGCTCAGCAGGATATGATCTCATCACCACAGGAAGTTCCAATTATCATTGAGATGAAATTACCCAGCAGGTCTGAGCTCGGTCTCCCTGTGGGACAGACATGAAACTAAAGACATTGACTCACTGACATACACACACACCTGTGTCAGGGAAAACTGAAACACTGTGTGTGTCAAAGCCATGGCGCCAATCAATCAATGTCTCAAGAGTCACAGGATAGTTCATGTGAGCCGTTCTCCAATACACTAGAAGTCTGCAGGATTTCAACTCTTTGAAAGTCATCTCCTCTGCTCACCAAGGCTTGATTTAATTGATAATGAATACAGTAAAATCGATATTATTCTGAAATATTAATACAAAGTGTTTTCCTGTCTCAATACGTTAAAATGTAATGTATTTCTGAGTTTATTTCACTCTTCAGTGTCACGCGATCCTTCAGAAATCATGCTAATATGATCATTTCATTCATTTTCCTTCAGCTTTGTCCCTTATTTATCAGGGGTCGCTACAACGCATTGAACCGCCAACTATTCCAGCATATGTTTTACACAGCACATGCCCTTCCAGCCACAACCAAGTACCAAGAAACATCCATACACACACACACTCATTCACTATGGCCAATTTAGTTTCTTCAATTCACCTATAGTGCATGTGTTTGGACTGTGGGGGAAACCGGAGCACCCGGAGGAAACCCACGCCAACACGGGGAGAACATGCAAACTCCACACAGAAATGCCAACTGACCCAGCCGGGACTCGAACCAGCGGCCTTCTTGCTGTGAGGCGACAGTGCTAACCACTGAGCCACCGTGTCACCATATGATCCTTTAATGACTAAGAAATTTTTCTGATTATTGTCTATGTTAAAAATCCGCTTTCTTGGGTTAAAAATAAGAGACTAATAATTACATTCGCATGACGTTACTTGAATATGGGTTAAATCTGTTCTTGTTCAATACAATTGTTCAAAACTGATTGCGTGAATTCCCATTTGAAGGACAACAACAATAAAGCTCCCGATTTGACAGTGATATTGACCGCACATTTGGACAAATCTTTCAAAAACATTAAGAACAAGACCTCAAATATGTCTGCAAAGTTTCAGCTCAAAATACCTCATTGCCATGCTGTAAAAGCCACGTTTTGGGCAAAAAATAAAAACACACTGTTGTCGAGTGTGCCTTTAAATGCAAATGAGCTGCTGTTCCCCGCCCCTTTTTCTGTGTGTGCTTTAAAGGGGACCTATTGTGCAAAAATCACTTTTATAAGGGTTTTAAACAGTTGTGTTGCAGCAGTGTGTGAATATAACCAGCTTCTCATGGTAAAAATTTATTAATTTTGTTTTTTTTATAATATAAACAGTCTGCAGAAACACTTTGATTGACATTCTCCCTTTGTACGTGTCATCAGAGAGGGAACGCTCCGCCCACTAGTGATCGTCTCCCCCTTATTAGCATAAGGCGTAAGTTTTGTTTGTAAATCTGCCACTATGCTGACACACAGGCATTTGTAGCTCTGCCCTCTTTTGAGAAGAGCACAATCTCATTTGAATTTAAAGCGACAGTCACCAAAACGCAACAATTAGGATCAAAGCCTAAAAGGGTCAGTTTCAGAGAGTTATAAAACATTATCTCTGAGGTATTTTGAGCTGAAACTTCACACACGCACTTATTTTACGTCTTGTGAAAAGAAGCATAAAAAAAACTAAATTATTCCAAACTTTTCCACATGCAATAAACTGTACATGAAAACACATGTGAAGAGAAACAAACTGTGCTTGTGAACCCCGAGAGCAGGACGTGCCCTTGGAGGCCGTCAGGAGGAATGTGGAGGGACAGCTGTGTAAATCGGCTGAGGGACGTGACTGTATACTTGTCTTTGTCAATTAAACATCCAGGAGCCCGAATGCAAGACCTCTGGGAGACGCCAACTCCAAACGCATCACATAAGAGCTGTTCCTCTGCTCATCCCCTCAAGCCACGTCAAGACTGAGAGTAAAATATTGATGGATGCGGGCGCCAGTGTCTCCAGCTCTCCATGCTGAACAGGTGAAAATCAGATCAACATCAGTGGAGGACAATCAGCTTCATCAGCCGTTCGTCATTATATACATTATATTATATCTTTCATTCATTTTCGTTCAGCTTAGTCTCTTATTTATTATGGGTTGCCACAGCGGAATGAACCGCCAACTATTCTGGCATATAATTTACACTTCTTTATTTTTTAGTTCATCAATTCACCTATAGCGAATGTGTTTGTACTGTGGGGGAAACCGGAGCACCCGGAGGAAACCCACAACAACATGGGGAGAACATACAAACTCCACACAGAAATGCCAACTGACCCAGCCGGGATTCGAACCAGCGACCTTCTTGCTGTGAGGCGACAGAGATAACCACTGAGCCACCGTGCCATTATATTATATCATTATATTATATTACATTATATCTTCATCCACAGGACAGAAAGAGGAGTTTATGGAATCTACCATGTTAGTTTTCAAAAGAACTGTTCAATTAACAAATTAATAGCAAGGTCATATTAAATTCAGGGGGGGAAAATTATGGTTTCATGGTTTCCCGACAGCATGAGGTGTTAACATTTGACTGATATTAATTCAGCATATTAAAGTGGTTTATGAAGATCATGTGACATGGAAAATTTATTGATAATGCTGAAAATTCAGATTTACATCACAGGGAAAAAAATTCACATTGAGTTCTAATAATATTTTACATTTCATTAAAATATTTTTATCATTAAAAAATATAATATTATTTTAATATTAAATTTGATTAAATTCTATAAATGCCTTGAACATAACAAAAGTTCTACTAATTGTATTTTATTTTAAAATACTTTGATTATATATGTATTTCAAAAAATTATTTGATAATATAGATAAACATAACAAGAGTTCTAAGACTATTTTGCATTTTATTAATATTTAAGACATATTTATATATTCATTCATTCATTTTAATTTCGGCTTAGTCCCTTTATTAATCTGGGGTCGCCACAGCGGAATGAACCGCCAACTTATCCAGCATATGTTTTACACAGCGGATGGCCTTCCAGCTGTAACCCATCACTGTGAAACATCCACACACACCCATACACACTCATACACTACGGACAATTTAGCTTACCCAATTCACCTATACCGCATGTCTTTGGACTTGTGGGGGAAACCGGAGCACCCGGAGGAAACCCACGCCAACACGGGGAGAACATGCAAACTCCACACAGAAATGCCAACTGACCCAGCCGAGGCTCGAACCAGCAACCTTCTTGCTGTGAGGCGAACGTGCTACCCACTGTGCCACCGTGAGGCCCAATTTTAATAACATTTTGTAATTTATTAAAAATACTTTTATTATTTTAAAAATACACTTTTATATATGTATATTTCTTTAATATTTAACTGTATTTAATACGATAAATGTCTTGGTTCTAATCACATTTACATTTTATTAAAAAATGCCTTTATTATTTTAAAATATTCTTTTACATATGTTCTTTATATTAAATTCTATAAATGCCTTTGGTGAACATAACAAGAGCAAGAGAAACCATAAAAAGCCTAACCATACAGTATCATACATTCCTCATGCTTCATACATTTTTTACAAAGACACTCATAAAGGTTTATAAGCACTTGAGGGTGAGTAAATAAACAGTAAGTGAACGCTCATTTTTGGCCGAACTGTCCCTTTAATGTAAATCGGAGACACTTTGCCTTTGTCCAATGGAGTAATGACTGTAAATGTGTCTTGTAGTCTATGATCAGTTCAGTGACAGTCGGGTCTGACTCAACAGTACTGAGATTCAGAGGAAATGGAGTGTAAATTGACATCAGATCAATCAAAATGAACTTTGCAGGCACTCTTCTCTGCTTCTCTGGCCTTGACACATTTAAAACTGCACAAATGTCTGGCGTGAAGCGATGTATGTTTACGGGTCACTCACAGAGGATGCGTCTTTGTGTTTAAGAATGTGAGATGGAAAACCGGTCTCATCTGCCATGCTGCCATCAAAAATATTCGTTCAGCAGTTTCCATATTTGATCATTCACAAGTGTTTTCTGTTTATTTATGGCTATGAATTGCATTGTTTGACATTGATCTCTGCTCTGTTAAACTGTAGAGAGGGATTTCTAACATCAAAAGTCATTTATTTACATTTTATTAGTTTGAAACAGCCTCACGGTGGCGCAGTGGATAGCACGATCGCCTCACAGCAAGAAGGTCGCTGGTTCGAGCCCCGGCTGGGTCAGTTGGCGTTTCTGTGTGGAGTTTGCATGTTCTCCCCGTGTTGGCGTGGGTTTCCTCCGGGTGCTCCGGTTTCCCCCACAAGTCCAAAGACATGCGGTATAGGTGAATTGGGTAAGCTAAATTGTCCGTAGTGTATGAGTGTGAATGGGTGTGTATGGATGTTTCCCAGAGATGGGTTGCAGCTGGAAGGGCATCTGCTGCGTAAAACATATGCTGGATAAGTTGGCGGTTTATTCCGCTGTGGCGACCCCTGATTGATAAAGGGACTAAGCCGAAATGAAAATGAATGAATGAATGAATAGTTTGAAACAGTATATTGTATAGGAAATAATATATAGAGAAATAGGGCAGCACGGTGGCGCAGTGGGTAGCACAATCGCCTCACAGCAAGAAGGTCGCTGGTTCGAGCCTCGGCTGGGTCAGTTGGCATTTCTGTGTGGAGTTTGCATGTTCTCCCCGTGTTCGTGTGGGTTTCCTCCGGGTGCTCCGGTTTCCCCCACAGTCCAAACACATGCGGTACAGGTGAATTGGGTAAGCTAAATTGGCCATAGTGTATGAGTGTGTGTGTGAATGAGTGAGTGTGTATGGATGCTTCCCAGAGATGGGTTGTGGCTGGAAGGGCATCCGCTGCGTAAAACATATGCTGGATAAGTTGGCGGTTCATTCCGCTGTGGCGACCCCAGATCAAACAAGGGACTAAGCCGAAAAGAAAATGAATGAATGAATATAGAGAAATAAGTCTGTAAACAGGGTGTCAGGTTCTGTTGTTGTGTTCCATGTGCTTCTGCTGTCATCATGTGATCCCTTTGTTCTGTTTTCCAGCCATGTGTTAATGTTCGTTAGTTTCACCTGTGTTCCTCCCCTGTGTGTTATCAGTTCCATTAGCCCTTGTGTATTTATACCCCTTAGTTTGCCTTAGTCTCTGGTCCGGTATTGATTGTCATTCCATGTTGTCTTCACCCCATGATGTGTGCGTGCGAGTTATGTTAATAAATCTGTGTATGTTTGATAATTCCCGTGTCCCTGTGCCTTCATGAGAGAGAACGATCGTGACACAGGGGCAGCACAGTGGCTTAGTGGTTAGCATTGTTGCCTCACAGCAAGGAGGTCACTGGTTTGAGTCCCGACTTGGTCAGTTGGCATTTCTGTGTGGAGTTTGCATGTTCTTCCCATGTTGGCGTGGGTTTCCTCCTGGTGCTCCGGTTTCCCCCACAGTACAAACCCATGCGCGATAGGTGAATTGAATAAGCTAAATTGGCCGTAGTGTATGAAAGAGTGTGTGTGTGAATGCGAGAGTGTATGGGTGTTTCCCAGCACTGGGTTGCGGCTGGAAGGGCATCCGCTGTGTAAAACATATGCTGGAATAGTTGGTTTTATTCTATTTTAGGATCAGCTCTGTCTCATACGTTTATGCTGATATTCATTTTTGATAATAAAAAAGTGACAAGCGTATATTGAAATAAATGCGGTTAGTTGGAAAGATGATAAAAATAAATGCAATAAATACTTGTTGAGCGACAAATCAGCATATTAAAATGATTTCTGAATTATCACGAGACACTGAAGACTGTTATGATGCTTAAAATTCACATGAATAAATTATATTTAAAAAGTAAACGCATTAAAAAAATATTATATGAAACGTTAAAAATGGGCCTCACGGTGGCGCAGTGGATAGCACGATCGCCTCACAGCAAGAAGGTCGCTGGTTCGAGCCTCGGCTGGGTCAGTTGGAAGGGCATCCGCTGCATAAAACATATGCTGGATACGTTGGCGGTTCATTCCGCTGTGGCGACCCTAGATTAATAAAAGGACTAAGCCGAAAAGAAAATGAATGAATGAATGAAATAAAATATATTCAATATTGTTAGATATGCTTGTTTATTAAAATGTATAAATTCCAAAAGCAAAAATAAAAATCTCCACACATAAAATACTATAGAAAAAAGTGCCTGTAAAGTAAAGTAAAGTCTGCCAGTCTGTGTAACGCATGCTGGAGCTCTATTGTGGAGTGTTTTTGTGCGTGTGCCAGTTCGGTCTGCTGTGTGTGGAAAGCAGATCTCAAGCAGGTGTCCATTAAGACTGTAAATCTCTGCTTCTCTCCAGCAATATGTCAGTTGAAATCAAGCCACAAAAAGCACATGATTTACTTGTACTTTTCACCACACACGCACACACGCACACACACACACACACACACACACGCATGCACACAGAGACAGAGTCTAATTACACATGAACCACACCAATAAGGAAAAAATGTTTGTTTGTTTTATATTGATGACCAATTTGATCAGGAATAGACCATATGCTTTTTTATATACTTTACATTTCAATATTAAGCCTTATAGAAGTAATGGAAATATATTTTTAACTCATGATTGGTCAAAAACATTCACATTTTTGAAATCTTCATATTAATATTACACGAAATTAAGATAAAATGGAGTTAACGGATTAACAAATGTTCGGTAGCGGGGCCACGCCTAAACCAATCAGCTTCCCTCATCATCTTCCCTCAACTATTTAGGGGAAGTGGACCCTCCCTAAACTGTTTGTCTCAGATTCTCGCTCCCTCCCACCCATTTCCCCCTAAACTCATCGATTCATCCCCTACACCCCCCCCTCCTCCCCTTTCTATACCTCTTAACATCCCTCTCATCTTCCACAGGCTGCATCGGGGAGGTCTTCTAAAGGTTCCACCTTCATCTATGAGACGAAGCCCCCACTCTGAGTCTCCCTGGACAAGACTCCCTTCTCAAACTTCATAACTATTATCACTTCTCTCAAACAACTTGTAATAAAGTGTCACAAGCACCGGTTGTGGCGTGGTCCTTGATAGTGAATATTGCTTTAAATGTTCATTCATTCATTTTCATTCAAGGGGCTGTCCCTTATTTATCAGGGGTCTCCACAGCGGAATGAACCACCAACTATTCCAGCATGTGTTTTACATAGCGGATGCCCTTCCAGCTGCAACCCAGTACTGGGAAACACCCATACACACTTACAATCACACACACACTCAGACACTACAGTCAATTTAGTTCATCCAATTCACCTATAGCGCCAGAGCACCCTGGAGGAAACC
>CAIGQW010010238.1:0-10110 GCA_903798125.1 Danio choprae
ATATAAATATAAATAAATATCATTATTGATTTATTTATTTATTGATTGATTGATTGATTGCTTCAGGTGGTTCCATCAGCTCCAGTTATGGGCGAAACTGACTACTCGGACCCATTTGATGTTCGTTTGGACCCGCGTCCTGAATCCGCCCAGGGCCCGATCACTCCAGAGAACAACGGCTACATGGAGCCCTACGAGGCCCAGAAAGTGATAACAGGTCAGTTCTGTTGCTTTTCTTTTGCATTGTGTTTCCATGCCCCAGGGGGAGACTGCTGTGCCCTTTGAGTCGACTGGAGAGAATGAAGTATGAGTTTTATGAGAGTCTTTTTCAGTCACTGTCAGTCATGCATTCTTTCCTACAGTCTCACAGATTACAGTTTTTGTGCTCTGGAAATCTGTTCCATGGTTTTATTTCTTCCAAACATTTTACCTTTGCTTGATTCACTTGCTGGTTTGAAAGGTACAATCACCATTTCAAAACCTAGACTGCATTTTAAGACATATTTCGTTAGATACCTAGTAAAATCTTAAAGGGATAGTTCAGTTCTGTTGAACACAAAAGAAAATATTTTGAGGAATGTTGGTAACCGTTAGCTATTGACTTCCAAAGTAGAAAAAAATTACTGTCGATGGCTACTAGGTATTAACATCCTCCAAAGTTTCTTTGTTTTAACAGTATTATTATCAAATTTAAATTAATCACAATAATGTGTAACATTTCAGCTACTGTACATAACAAAACAAAAGCGAATAGTTTATTCAGCTAATGCTAACTACCGACCTCCAAAAAAAACTAAACATTTTTTGCTACTTCAAAAACAAAAAATCATAGGATATTCTTGAGGGAATTCATGGCAAATAATTTTTTTAAGCCAACAAATCAATGTCATGACTAAACTGTAATGGTCATGTCTCTGCAATTTTTGGCATTGTGATCTCTCTCTATCTTAGAAATGTCATTATTGATCTTCGTTTCTGGTCCTCTTCTCCCAAAATCCTCTTAGGCCATTAGGAATATTCTTGTGTTGGTGCTTAATGAAGTTATTTTAGGCAACAGCAACTGTAGCAGTAATAAATGAGTGTTTTACTTAATCCTTTATAAAGTACTATGTCCACATTTCTTCGGGATACATTCTCTATGGATGTAAATCAAGCATTTAAGGAAACATGTATTTGGTGGCATTGACAGGCGACACAAAGACATGGATTTAAATGTTATAATCATTTGGGTATAAAATACGTACACACGCTGGCAAAACATAAAATGGAAATCAGCACAATTAGCATCTTAGCTATAATTTAGCAGTCAACAGACTGCAGAATAACTCGTTGCATTTTGAAATGGAGCTGAAATACTATGCGTCCCTTAAAATATTTCAGGGAATTGTGGCTCATTTTCTCTCGGCAGGACCCCAGCATCCACTTTAATTTCTCCTCAGACATTCTTGCCTTCAAGGCAGCCTCATTTAATTTTCCATCCATCTCTACAGGTTAATCTCTTCTCTCATTCTCCATCAGCTTTCAGGTACGGGGGAATCTAGCAGCCCCTCTCTGGCGCGTCACAAACACTTACCATCAACACACACACACACACACACTTGTTCCCATCGCTCTCTCTCTGCTCTCTCGCTCCTCCACCTCGGGCTCCGTCCCTCAGGGCCTCCTCTTTGTCGCTATGGAGACGCCGGAGGAGCCCAATAGGAGCAAGATGTGTGAAGGTTAAAGTTTGTCTTTCTCGTGTTTCTTCTACATCTTGCATTTTTTCCTTTCTTGCCGGAGCTTTGTCTGTCAGTTTTTCATTTCAGTTTTTCATGTTTGGTGTGTTCTATGTATGAGTGTTATTTTTATTTCTTTTGGATTTTTTACATTCAGGTCAGTTTGCGAACAAATTCAGAATACGGCTATAAATAAAACTGCAGTTTGCTGTAAGCAGAGATTTATGAGAAAATTGATTTTGAGAAAATGGCCTTTAAAATTACACTCAAAAAATGACTTTTGCTGTTTGTTCAAACTACTTATTTAAAATGACCTGAATCAACACAATTATTGAGGGTTTTTTTTTTTAGACAACTCAGTTGTTTTATGTTCAATCCACTTAAATTTGTAAAAACTAATAAGATAATTCATTCATGTTGTCTCAGCACAAATTAATTGCTTGGAACCCAGCATCTTTTTAAAGTGTATGTATTGTAGTTAAAATCTACCGATTCTAATTGATAAAGTGCAACAAAAGAAAATTTTGTTGCACTTAATTTAATTAAAATTAAAGTAAGTTTTGGATGTTTACTTTACATTATACTGAAAAATAAAACCATAAAACCCAATGAAAAGCCTAAAATTCTTAAAATTGACAGGTGAATGAAAAAAGCTGTGTTTTTGCCCACAGTGTTTTATTTGAATATTTAACATTTGTGTCGTTGTTTGTAGTGAGTAGGCATGGGCTGGTATAAGATTCTGATGGCATGATAACCAAGGATAAAACTATCACAGTTTCACGGTACTGTGATTACTGCTCTAAAATATGTTATTTTTAAATGTCTGGGTACAAAAACAACAACATTTTTCCCCCATTGAACACAATATATTTTATTTTAAGAAACATTTAAGATAATAAACAACAGTGAACATGTCAGGCTAAATAATCCAAATAAATCATTGACTTCTGCTGTCTTCATTAGTTTCAAAAACACAGATTTGAAAAGTCATCTTTGGATATCTTTCTCTTCTGTGGATATAAAGTAAGCCACTGCACTGTTCAAATCTATAGCATGTTTGGATGTAGGTGCATAAGTAATTTTGTTTTTCAAATGTTTCCTGAATCGTAGAAAAACCCAAACATGTACATTGAAATGGTACAACAGAACACGATTATGGTTTTAAAAGCTTGACTTTTCCAAGCCGCGGTTAACCTTAAAACCGGTCATCATCCCATGCCTAGCAGTGAAAGGTAAAAATTGTGTGTAAATGATGAAAACCAAACATTATGAATCAGGTATTCACAATATCAGTACCATATTGATTATTTGCTGAAATCAGAGATTTTGATTTATGGTATTGATTATAGATGGTTAGTTGTGAATGACAGTATTGTTAGTGTCAAGTAAAAATATTAGGAATAAATAATACATCTAAATATTAAAACAAACAAAAACTTTAAGCAAAAAAATGCAAACTAAAATAAACTGAAAACTGAAAATAAAAGCTAATTGAAAAGAAATTACTATTTCCATCATTTTAAAGTTCCCAGTAATTGAGTAATTTTATAAAAATGTAGCATTTTTGTCATGTATAGTTAAAAATGTCCAGTTTTTGGTATATTTACTTCAACTAAAATTAAATTAATAGTTTCCATTTGATTTTTAGTTTTCATTTGTATTTATTTTATTATAATTTTCTGTTTAATTTAGGCAGAATAGTTTAGAGTTTTAGTACCGTTAACAATCGATTAGTTAATTATCATTTAATTGGTATTAGCCAGATCTTTAACACCTGTGCCACTTGAAACAGAAGAAGAATGTGAACTGTTAAGACAGAATAGCAAGCTAAAATGTAAGCTTAATATTTCTCAGAAACATGAGAGAGTGGCAAGTGTTGGCAGACTGTTTTGTAGTTTCATTTCATATAGGCTTTTAACCGACTGTTATTTTTGCTGAAAAGCCCTTGAAGGTCATTCAGACATCCTGTTGTTTGGTGCTTGTCGTTGAAGAGGTATGATAATGGAAATGAAAATGCCCATTGGTAGAAATGAGAGACCCTGGTCCTTCAGATTGGGCCCGATCTACACGCACACACATATATATCCCTCTCTCTTTAAGCCCTTCCATATGAAACCAGCAAGCTGTGCAAACACAATTTGTCTCTCCTTCAGATTCATACCCCACCACTCTCTTCACCAGACATTTTCATAATTAATGTGGCCCAGGCGAAGGAGCCCAGCTGTGGAGCCCAGGGAACATATCGATTTATTGTTGTGTCTTGATTTAACAGCACCGCCTGTCTCGCGCTGTTTTAATAAACACACGCCTCTGTGAAAATCCTTCTAGAAGATGCCTGAATCTGCTTGTCTCACAGCAGTTTTTGGACCATCAGCAAGTTTGTTCCTCTTTGAAGCTGATCATGAACTAATTAGTTGCACTTGAAATAATGTGACACACTGGTCCGGACTGGCTGTTCTTATCTTATGTTTTTGGATATTATGTTTCATGTAGGGTGTGATGGAGCTGTTTGTGAATATGAGACCCCTGCTCTTAAAATATCACTCCACATTTTGGAAAATAGACTTAGAGTTAAACCATTGAGTTTTACCATTTTTTTTTATCCATTCAGCTGAGTTTTGGATCTGGCAGAAGCACTTTTAGCTTAGCATAAATCATTGAATCTGATTAGACCATTAGCATCTCACTCAAAATGTAAAAAAAAGAGAGTATTTTTCCTATTTAAAGCTTGACTCTTCTGTAGTTGCATTGTGTAAGACTGATGGATAAAGTTGCTGTTTTCTATCCTGATATGTCTAAAGCCGCGGTCACACTAGAGTTTGAGCTTGCGAAATTCTATCGTACAGCGCTGCGAAATGGGGCAGGATAAACAAGATGACATTGATAAAGCGAGCTATTTGCTCCATATTTTAAATTTCTGTTCAAAGAGGTCTTGTTTTGAGCTTCGATTGGTCTCACGCAATCATGTGATGTGATTTTGCAGGTTAGAGTTTACCAAGCTTGAACTTTGGAATGCTGTGACATGCGAAACTTGTCAAGTGGGTTTTCCAGTCTGTTACATTTCCATGCGTATGAATGGAAGTCTATGGGATGAAAAGTGCAGTGTGTCTGTGGCTTAGGGTTGTCACGATACTGGAATTCGATACCAATCAGTACTGAAATTTTAAAAAGGTCCATTTCCCACTAACATTTGAGCGCTGTTGAGTGACTGCTTAAACACAGTTGATTTGCTATTGTGTTCACGTGTTCAACAGAAGTGACTGTGATTGGCTGTGAAGGTCATCAGTTCACCGAACTCACCGCTGTTTACTGAGTGTAACCACAGATACAGGGACAATGGAGCGTTTTAAAGCTGTGAAGATCAGTCGATGAATCAGCGGATTGCTTGTATGTCAGCTTATAAACAGATCAGCTGATCTTCACGGCTTTAAAGAGCTCCAGTGTCCCTGTATCTGTGGTTACACTCAGTAAACAGCGGTGAGTTCAGTGAACTGATGACTTTCACAACCAATCACAGTCATTTCTGTTGAGCATGTGAACACAATGGCAAATCAGCGTTTAGATGTTAGCAGAAAATGGACGTTTTTAAAATTCCAGTACCGATTGGCATCGAATACCAGTAACGTGACAACACTACCGTGACTTAAGAACTACTCTTATTCTGATGTAATAATGAAGGAGATTTGTTGCCATAGCTGCAGCAGGTGCAATAGTATTACACAGCTCCTGAAAATAGTCACCAGCTTGGTAACTAGTTAACATACCTGCATAATATCATTGTGTTGAGTTCATTACCAGTGGTTATTAAAATTTCCCATTAACATTTAATTGGTGCTGTTGGTCAGTTTCTTAAAGGGATGGTCCAGACTGTTTTTTTTAAGGCTTGATTGTGTTTATGGTGTGCAAAACTATGTGTGCTTGTGCTTCATTTGTAAAAAATAACGCTATTTTTACACACATCTTACCTTAATTTTATACTGCTACTCAGCTAACATAAAAACAACTATCATATTTCCTGGTTCCTACCAAGGCCTGCCCTTAACGGGCTCTGATTGGACAGCTAACCTAATGTGTTGATTTGCGGATCAGCTCCACATCACCAAGAAACATCATGCCTCTCACTAGCAATTCTGCATTTAGTGTAAACTGGTCATGCCTGGTCTAAAATTTGACAAGTGTCTTTCATATATATTCGGGTTATAAACATGTGTAAGTAATATGAAATGATCACATAACTTTTGCAAACTCAAGTTTTCATGTTTTTTTTAATGTATTTATTATTTATAAGTTCATTGTGATTTTTGAATGGCCAGTGGTTTGAAGAATCCACTCAATGGCACTCAAAATGCATTAAAAAAATTAATAAATAAATAAAATCAGTACCGATTGATACCGGAGTTGGTATTTTTGACAATTTTAGATTGAATCAACAGAAATCATCCTTTAAAGGGATTTTTCACCCAAAAATGAAAATTCTGTCA
The DNA here is from genome assembly GCA_903798125.1 of Danio choprae. Taxonomy (NCBI): domain Eukaryota; kingdom Metazoa; phylum Chordata; class Actinopteri; order Cypriniformes; family Danionidae; genus Danio; species Danio choprae. Next base: position 6,197 of record CAIGQW010010238.1, read on the forward strand.
TCTTTACTCATCCTTGACTTATTCCAAATAAGTTAAATTTTGTTCTGTTGAACATTAAAGAAGTTAGTTGAAAATCAGTAACCATTGACTTATAAGGAAAAGCAAATGCTGGATCTCAATTAGTTTGAGGAAAAAACATGTTCTGTTGTGTTCAACAAAAGAAAAAAAACCTTGTTTGGAACAAGTCAAGGATAAGTAAATGAGGACAGAATTTTTCTTTCTGTGTGAACTATCTCTTTAATGCTAGGTGTAAATGGAGCCTAATATAAATTTTGTTTGATCAGATTTCAAATAGATGAGGCAGACACATTTCTCTGTACCTGTGTTTTTATCTGTCTCTGTTGTCTGCTTTTGACCACTTCTGTCCTCGTTTTTTCATTAGCAGGGTCTATAGGCAAATAAATAAATGAGCATGGCTGCTTTTTCATCTTTAGATCTAATGGATGAAATGCGCTAATAATAAGGACAGCAGCAAGTTACGATACTGCTTTGATAGCTGTGTCCTCAGAAATAAAACTACAGTAATTGGGCGGTAACTTTTCAAAAATGACTCTTTTGTACTTTCTAAAGCTTCTTTTCTGCTGCATGGTATGACTTGGTGCGGTTTGCTTTACTTTTTACTTATACACAGCGCAAACCCCACCCATAGTTGTACTTCCCTGTTCCAAGCCGTACCATGCAGTGGAAACATGCCATGATGTATATCAGTGTTTATAAAAGCTGAAACTCATAGATGATAACACTTTAAGTCATAGACCAATCACAACTCAACAGAATGGCCCATCTAACCAATCAGAGTAGGATATAAACTTTTGGAAAGGAGTTTGCAGAGACCAGATATTTGAACCAACCATTTTCAGACACTTAGAAATTATCTGTTGCTGGAATGTCTATTATAATATGAATATAAAAATATAGAATCAAACCATTGGTGGATGGTGGATGGATGTACACCTTTTGAAGAAAACCTCTGAAATATTCAGAAATTTGGGGCACATTTTCAAAAATCAAGTAAAAAAATTGGGAAACTTGAGTCAGGAAATGTTTGTGATTGGTTTGTTTGTTGTCGCAGAGCTGCAGAGGAGAGCAGGTGGTGTAGCAGGAGGCTGGGGAAGAGGGGAAGTCCAGCTCTATGACACCCCGTATGAGGAACGCGTCCCAGGACAGCCGGATCTGCCTGAGGAGGGCAGGGAGAGCAGGCTGCCGCAGGATGATGATAGGCCCGCAGATGAATATGACCAACCGTGGGAGTGGAAGAAGGAGCACATCTCCAAAGCTTTTGCAGGTAAGCAGACCTGCCATTTTAATATGCTTGGTGTTTTGAATCAACTGATTTTTGGGGAACAAATTCAAAGCTTTTCATTCAATTTTTTTTTGTGAATTATTTAAAATTGGTTTACGTGATCATTTTTTAAATATTTTTAAAAACTTACTTTAAAATATAGTTAGCAAAAATTTCTCTAAAATAAGTTGGGCATGTCAATTGCCTTTTTTATTTACCATTAATTCTATTCATAATTGTATGCTTATATTTTACCTGTTTGAGTAAATGAATTGTAATGAATGAAAAAATATATAAATAGTTGTAATTTAAAATGCATTTATTAGAAATATTCAAAGAAAAAATGAGGAGGATGTACAAGATCTCAATGAAGATGTTTATTCAGAATAGCAGTCTCAAAGTACACCTTGAGTGCCTTGAGTTTAGCCGGAGTCAGAATGAATCTGATGATTCTCTGTTCAGATGTAAATTAGGCATAACAATAAGGTGATACTCTTCCATTCCCAGATCTTTGATGGACTTGCATGTGAGAACACTCACTGTTTAAAATAGATGAGGTTAAAAGAATTCCTGTTGATCAACAGATGGTTCTTAATGACTTGCTACCTTTCCCAGTAAGTGAATTATCAATACTTAACTTGAGGAACTCTGCTCTCATTGATAATTAAGCACTTTAAGAAAGGAGCATAGAACGCAATTGTGAAAAGATGTAGAAGTTGGGTCGAGGCAGACTTAGTTTCTTACAGGAGTTTGAATGAAAATGGGATTAATGAAAAACACATACATAATTGGAATTTTAAAGGAATTATTGGAAGGTAAAGTAAATGAATGCAGTAAATTTAATTATTTTTAAATAAATTAAATTAATTATTTAAATTAATAGAAAGTAAAATTAATTAAATATTATTTGGGTAGCATGTCTTCGCTGCCTAATAATCATCTATACAGTCCATTTCAATGTGGTCCTGTCATTGGCCCATGAACATTTCCTGCTTGTTTTCAAACTATTTCATAACTGTAACGAGGCAATTCAATCATAACCTAATGTTTCAACAGCTATCATGACATTATTTATCAATATGTGGCTCTTTTTGGCTTCTCGGAAGCTATAGAAATTAAAAATGTAAAACAGGAAATACGTTAGGATCATTGTCTTTGCTTACATCCCTCAAAATGGTCTATATGACTATATGTGAGTATGCTTGAACTCGCAGTGCCCTGGGAAGAGTGGATGGAAGAGACTAATACTGTGAGCCAATAGAGGTGGGCTGTAGAGGGTTTGCAGGGCATTCACTTGGTAAAGTCTTCAACCACCTAACAGTAGCAGCTAAGAAGAGGTCTGCTAAGTCTGTTTGTGAAGCTGCAGAGAAAGCCACAAGAGGGCTATGGATAAAGAGGGCTGATCCGTGTGATGGCTACTGAGAAGCAAGATGGGGTCTGATCAACCTCAGCTGGGTCACCTGGATTAGGGTGTCTGATGTTGAAAGACCCGAATTACCCAGTGACCCCAGGATACATCACTGACGATGTGTCCCAGTGCATCTAGATGATGTATCTTGTACACAGTATGTCTATTCATAAATACATAATAAAAAGTAGAATACAATAATAACTGACTAATATAAATATGTAAAATAAATATAAATTCATATATAGCGATTAAAAAAAATTGCATTCATTTATTTGCTCATTTGTTTGTATAATTTGAAACCGTATTCAGTAGAGAGATTTATTTACAGTGCTCAGCATATGAGTACACCTCATTTTGAAAACCTAATTTCATCAAAATTGTATATATTTTTTGTTTCTCTTGATTTTTGCTATTTTCGAAAAATTTATTTAATATTTTTCCCTAACATAAATTTGAGCTACAAAATTTTGAACCATTATTGTAAGTTATTTTGTTAGATTAGCTCCAGATTTGGCTTCAGTACTGACTAAACTAATGTATATGCACATATGTAATATTGTAAAGCATCCTATAGAAAATATTCATTTAAATGAGAGATTTGTGTGGGGTGTACTCATATATGCTGAGTACTGTATTTATTTATTTTTTAAAGAGTCCCAATTATGGGGTTTTGAAAATGACGTTCCATGCAGTGTGTAACACAGCTCTAAGTAAAGTGAAATATTCAGCTAAGGCTTAAATTTGAAAGTGCACTGTGTTTAAAACTATTGATTCATCTATAAAATAGTCGACTCATAGTGGTTTGAATGAATCGCCGCTGTAACGAGTCTTTAGCCGTGCCGGCGTGACGCTAATACGGAGCTCAAGCCCTGGCCATTTGCTGCGATCAGACCCTGGAAAATTGAAACCCCCGGCCCCGCCCACAAACACTGTAGCAGATCCCGGTTAAATCATGTCATGAAAACGCTGTGCTCTGAAGTGTGAGGGAAAATCACTGAACGCAGTTGACCAATCAGCGCAGATTAGCATCACACTAAGGAGGGGTTTGGGAACAAATGAATCGCTGAATCATATGGGAGTCATTGGGATAATTAGGTAAAAAATAAATGGAAATTATAAGACCTTTCATTGTCTTATAATATGCATTTATTTTTACCTAATTATCCCAACGACAGTTTTTTGACCTTGCATGTATATCAGCATGTTGTTGGAGACCCCCAA
>CAIGQW010010270.1:0-12270 GCA_903798125.1 Danio choprae
GGTGTAGACCTTAGCTAGTGGGCTGAGAGCCAAGAATAACATGACAACTAAACATATACATGACCTTTCAGTAAAGACTTCCTAAGATGGTCACAGAAGCACAGAGGTGTGCCACTAAAATATATAAAAGCAGCACCATGGACACATACGATTCAGATTGTCTAGGTGAGACTTCAGGTTGTCCTGAAGGGCTGCTCTGCACTCTCTCGGCTTTATTATGTTGAATAAAGTCTATTTTCTGGTATCCAAAACCTCCAGTCTGATAGTATCTAATAGATGAAGTAAAAATGTGCATCTGATTACTTAAAATCAATACCAATACTAATTATAAGTAGGCTTCATGGTGGCTCAGTGGCTAGCACTGTCGCCTCACAGCAAAAAGGTTGCTGGTTCGAGTCCCGACTGGGCCAGTAGGCATTTCTGTGTATTAATTAGTTTGTTTGGTTTAGACATGATAGATCAATAAATTCAACACTAAAACCGCCAATAGGTAGTCCCTTTCCTAATGAGTGATTCATAGAATCATTCGCTCAAATGATTCGTTCATAATGACTCATTAATTTAGAATCGACTGCCTTTATCAGTGGGTCATTGAATATCTGAAAGCAGGTTCATACAGGAAGGAAACGGTGTAGTGTTGCTTTGAGTTCACTGATGTTGATATGATTAACGATTGGCATCACTTCGCTGGTTTGCAATAGGAAGAGTTAATTAATAATTGATAAAAATAAATAAATACATAAAAGTGGGCAACACAGTGGCTCAGTGGTTAGCACTGTCGCCTCACAGCAAGAAGGTTGCTGGTTCGAAGCCCAGCTGAGCTAGTTGGCGTTTCTATGTGGAGTTTGCATGTTCTCCTCGTGTTGGCGTGGGTTTCCTCTGGGTGCTCCGGTTTCCCCCACAGTCCAAACACATTCGCTATAGGTGAATGAAATAAATGAAATTGGCCAAAGTGTATGAGTGTGAATGTCAGAGTAAAACCGATATGTCGGAATAGTTGGTGGTTCATTCCTCTGTGGCGACCTAACCACTGAGCCACCGTGCCGCCTCTACAGTATATATATATATAATAAATTATTTGCATCTTTTAAACAAATTGAAGGTTCAGCTACATCCTTTCAATGCAATTTTTGATGTGAGTCCAGCGCTGTATTGCAAGATCTCGTAAAGCAGTGAGGCGAAAAATATTCAGCACACAAGTTTTTCTGGGATATTCCCTTCATATATAAAACTAATCAATTTCTCTGTTGCCTCTTCTCAAGTATTCAGTGAAAGGACAGCTGTGAGCCTCTACATCTGAACACAAAATCAAAGCAAAAATTGCAAACAAAAAGAAAACGAAAGTCACCATCATTAGCCGCTTCGCTGTCTGTTTACAAAAAGAGGCACGAGGAAAGTTCATAGTTTGCGATAGTAATAGCTGGTTACATACAAACTGGCTCCTTTGAGCAAGTCAATGATGGCACATAAACACACTCAGACAGTTTATCAAAAAACAAGCTGTGTTTACTTGTCTGAGCTGGAAGACATAATGATTGTTAAAAAGGGGACCTTTTTTTAATGAACATGCATTCAGAGGTTTATTCATTTTTATTTTGTTGTGTGATATCAGTTCATTTATGTGAAGTTTTTTATAAACAAATTTCGAGAGGATCACGTGCTTATGATTGATCACGGCTGGTCCCGCATTAACTAACACATGATTCTCCTATTAGATGATTCCTAATTCACTATAAATAATCAGAGTTTCTTACTTCAGTTATCTTTGCCTTGAAGATTCCCCCCCTTCCACCTCTAATCTTCCACCTTTCCCTTTTTAGGGCGGCATGGTGGCCCAGTGGTTAGCACTGTTGCCTCACAGCAAGAACATCACTGGTTTAAATACTTAACAGAACAGTTGCCATTTCTGTGCGGAGTTTACATGTTCTCCCACAGTCCAAAAACATGCATCATAAGTGAATTGATCAATCTAAATTAGCACTATAGTCGAGCTCTTAACTACCAGTATATCTCTATATAGCAATTTATGATCTGTCATCAGCTCTAAATAAGACAAGATGTCCTCGCTGCAGCCCGCAGCTTGATGATGTAGGCGATCGTCAACTACATAGTGGACCTTGTACCGCCCACTAAGGTAAGGTATCGCCCATGCTACTGTGAGGGTTGGGTTTAGGGTAGGGGGTGGGGGGGGTTGTAAGCGATCATCAACTACGTAGTGGACCTTATACCGCCCACTAAGGTAACCCCCATGCTACTTTGACAATTGGGTTTAGGGTAGGGGGAGGTGTAGGCGATGGTCAACTACGTAGTGGACCTTGTACCGCCCACTAAGGTAACGCCTATGCTGCTTTGACGATTGGGTTTAGGGTAGGGGGAGGTGTATGCGATCGCCAACTACATAGTGGACCTTGTACCGCCCACTAAGGTAACCCCCATGCTACTGTGACGATTGGGTTTAGGGTAGGGGGAGGTGTAGGCGATCGTCAACTACGTAGTGGACCTTGTACCACCCACTAAGGTAACCCCCATGCTACTGTGACGGTTGGGTTTAGAGTAGGGGGAGGTGTAGGCGATCGTCAACTACGTAGTGGACCTGCTCAACTACATCATCAAGCTGCGGATTGCAGTGAGGACTGTGCCAAACTCTCTTTATGATCAATCATCAGCTAAGTGTAAACTCTTGAAATTACTCACATTAGGCTAGTGGGTTGCATTTTATTTGCGTCAGGTCATTGCATCTGGTAGATTAGTCTAGTGCACTGAACGAGTTTTGTCAGTGTTGATATTTAAAGTAATGAACGTCTTTGTGGCTGGGTCACGTAAATTTATCCGGAAACACCAACGTTGGATTCCAACATTAGATCAGTTCCTTTCATATGAGTGTTTTCTCCATTAATCAGTTATCCATTACATCTTACCGTGAGAAACACAAGGTGTAGTTTCAAATGAGTGTCTAACGGTGAATGGGTAACCGAGAGCCCTGATTTATGCCGTATTTGACGGTTGTGTTTGTGTGTCTGTTCTTTTTCCATTTCAAAGAGCGCAACATTTCTTGCAAATCATTTTGTTGTTTGTTACAACCCCTGGGTAGTCTGGGGGAGTAGGGTTACACACTTAAACTGAGGATGTGGTTAAAATGAACTCAAAAGAAAAAGTGTACTCCAGAGTAAGGACCGACAACAACAACAACTTGTGTACAAATAGTTACTTATTTACAAGTGGTGAAAGCGAGTGAGTCATTTACAAATTTTAGAAAGACGGGTGGCACTAAAGAAAAGAACCAATCAAAACAGTTGTACTAATATTCAACAATAATCCACTTTAATCTAATAAACAAGAGATATAAAAAAAAAAATAATAATAATCTTCAACGTCAATAACGTCCTACCGAAGTAACACTAACAAACAACCAAAAATACAAGGGTTGGCACACACCCTCTTACCTAATGTATCTATACAGTCGTAAACCTACGTGTTGAAATGTAGGTCACGTGATTTATTTACTTACCAGCCTTTCTAACCTTAATGACAAACACAAGGTAGGGAACGAATGGTAACACAAGGGCAAGAACACACAGCAAAATAAGTCAAACAACAACAATACATGTAAATTAAATTAGGACAACAAACGGGGATATTAAAGCTATCAAAAATACTAGCACAAATGCAAAGCAAGCCAAAGGACCGTCAAACTGCTGGACTGAAGACTTTTTAAAGGAGAGGTGGCATGAGGGGATTGGCTGAAACTGGATCTGAGTTGCAAAACAGTAGCCAATCAGGATGAAGCAGTAACGGGATAGGTTGCAGCAGTGAAAAGTGAAACAGCTAACCAGGGACAGCAGTAGGCGGAACAAACAATGAAGTGAACCAATAATATCCAGCTGCAGATCCGCAGACCCTCAAATTGTTCAGGACAAATAATCCCAGCCACACAATCTAGGCTTCCAAGTGGAAGGGACTTTCACCGCTATAGGTTAACGCTATTACGGCTAGAAGTGTTACAGCTGCAGTTACTGAGAATGTGCACATAAATATAGCGTAGTTTTTGTGACATTAATTAATGTTTTTTTTCCATTACTGTAAGGGGTAGGTTTAGGTTCGGGGTAGGTGTTGACATTAATAAAACACACCAGGTTACTGTAATATTGGGGTAGGTGTAGACATTAATATAACACAATAGGTTGAAACAACAAAGTAAAATATCTCCTCATAAACTACGGTCAAAATGTTATAGTTAATTATTGACAAAATCTAAATAAAATGAGCATCATTAAAACATCTAATTATGTATTTGTAGTATTTCGTGCATTGCTAATAAATGTTGTACATAGGCCAATAAATCATGTCGACGTTCTTAAATTTACATCGGGTACAATAGGTGGCGATAATGCTCCTAAGGACTTCAGGAAAAAGAAGAAGACCACCGATCCGTCATTGGCCACATATGGTTCGCCCCTGCCTAGATTGTGTGGCGGGGATTGTGTGTCCTGAAACGTGTGTGGGTCTGCAGCTGGATATATCTCACGTGAACTGGGGTGGTAGAAAGAAAAACACAATGAGACACACAAAAAACAAGACATAAAATAAATAAATATGTGCTGGCACGTAACACGTAACACTATGAAAGCTATGTAAAACATTTATTTCTAATTTTAGGACTGTTTCAATCGGATGTATGTCACAAAATGGGGATAAAAGGACAATCTTAGCTTCTGTTTCATGGCGACTTTAAAAACTGCCGATCTGAATCTCTCTGACCTGTACTTTTTATGTTTATTCAGTAAAGACAGTAAACAGTCTTGCTTCTGAGTAAGTTTTGTTCACAAGTGATCGAAAGGACAAGATCTCAGATCTCCGAAATGAGTTTAAGGGCGCACCCTTATAGATAGGGTGAGGAGCTCTGTCACCCGGGAGGAGCTCGGAGTAGAGCCGCTGCTCCTCCACATTGAGAGATGTCAGCTGAGGTGGTTCGGGCATCTGTTTCGGATGCCTCCTGGACGCCTACCTAGGGAGGTGTTCCTGGCATGTCCCACCGGGAGAAGGCCTTGGGGAAGACCCAGGACACGCTGAAGGGACTATGTCTCTCGGCTGGCCTGGGAACGCCTTGGGATCCCCCCGGGGGAGCTGGAGGAAGTGTCTGGGGAGAGGGAAGTCTGGGTTTCTCTCCTAAGACTGCTGCCCCTGTTACCCGGCCGCGGAAAAGCAGATAAAAATGAATGAATATATATATATATATATATATTGTGATATAAGTGTCAAAGGCCAAGGAAAAAAAGAAAAACATACATCAGCGGACTTGTGACATGGAGTTGACCACGACGACAAGTCTGGCGAAAAACGGTTGCAGAAAGCGGGAAAAACAAAAACAAAGCCAAATAATAAAATAAACAAGTAAATAACAGGGTGAGAATGTGGTAAAATCTGAAAATGTGGTAAAAACCTGGAAAACATTTTGAAAACAGTGTCGATTGGGTTTAGGGAAGGCGGTGTACGCTGGTCAATTGGTGCTTTTGAAAACACTGTCGGTTGGGTTTAGGGAAGTGGGTGGGCGCTAGTCAATCGGTGCTTTTTAAAACACTATCGGTTGGGTTTAGGGAAGGAGTAGGGTGGGTCAGCTGATCTGTCAGTCGACAGCAGCCTCTGCAGGATTTACTCGAGTAGAGCAGGCACGAATGGCACTCGAGAGAAATTTGAGATCTGAAAAAGAGCCTACAAGCGGCCTATGTAGCTTTTAGCGCTAGTTGTACCAGGAAGACCTGATGTCACTCATCACAATCAGTTCCAACCAATAGCCACAAGACACAAGGAATATATAAGCTGTCCATACATTTCATTCATATGGTTGCAAATACTGACGCAGACGTTCACGGCAGTCATAGCTGGATCTAAAGGCTTCCAATTCAAGCTACAGACGGGGCCAAATAAATCATATGAATTGTTAAACGATACTTTTGTCAAATAATACTCATCAAATAAATGTAATTCAGTGTCATGTTTATCTCCCTGGTCTTTCTGGTAGAACTGGTGGAAACAAAAACTGCAAAAAAACGTACCTCATGCTTTCAGAACGAGCCTGGGTTGTTATCATCCCTTGCTTACTGCGATGTGACTATTGCAGACACACGCATTGCGATATTGATGCTGAACCTATATATTGTGCAGCCCTAGAAACTACTGTCATTTTTAGTTCTTGCTTTTCAGTATGGATTTGACGGTAGGCTCTGTGAAACACAGGCCTGAAATACCCTGCCCGTGTCCATATGAGACCGAATGGAGAATCAGGGCGCAATCAAAGCCACGCAGTGCCCAGCTGGTTCCTCTGGAGGAAGTGGGCCGAACATAAACCACCGAGCAAAAACTTACACTCACAGGACTGTTTACATCCTATGACCCACTTTCACTCTTTTCATTTTTAAGTTCTTGTGCCCTAAAGAGTCGTCAACAGTAGCTTCATTTCTCAAATCACTTCCATTTTTCTCTTAACCTCCAAGGTAGATTTAGTGGGATGTTATTATATCTCCATTTTGAGAACGGACTCAGGGGCTCGGTTGTGTCGTTTCTACACACTCGCGTATAAAGGCTCTGTAATGGTTGTTTGCAGCAAAGCATTGTGGACGGTTTGGGCTCTTGAGTTCTTTGCAGATAACAATCGGTTGTTGATGTTTCTTTGTACCGTAGCTTCTTCAGATCAGTGTATTGGTTTCTGTCTTCTTAAAGCAACAGAACATACAGCTATGGACAAAAAGACACCGCTTGAAAATTCTCAGTTTCTCTGGATGTGAGCAATTCCATGCAAATGTCAACCTTGCCATAAAAAAATTACGTTTTTAGGAAAATAGTGAAACCCTTTGTTTTTTGTGTAGGCTTGTATTTGACAAGCTTGTAGGCTTGTATTTTACATTTTCAAACAAATATATTTGATTTACCAAAGTCACACAAGTGCCAATTTCACATCTGTCACCATCTGTCATCCATAACCAAGCTTTACCCTCATAAATGCATTCATTCATTCATTTTCTTTTCGGCTTAGTCCCTTAGTTTATTAATCTGGGGTAGCCACAGTGGAACTTATCCAGCATATGTTTTACGCAGCGGATGCCCTTCCAGCTGCAACCCATCACTGGGAAACATCCATACACACCCATTCACACTCATACACTATGGACAATTTTACTTACCCAATTCACCTGTACCGCATGTCTTTGGACATGTGGGGGAAACCGGAGCACCCGGAGGAAACCCACGCAAACACGGGGAGAACATGCAAACTCAACACAGAAACGCCAACTGACCCAGCCAGGGCTTGAACCAGCGACCTTCTTGCTGTGAGGCGATTGTGCTAGCCACTGCGCCACCGTGCTGCCCCTCATAAATCAAATCAATCATGTTTGTTCTATAGCGAGCAACTCTTATCCTCTTGATTAGCATTGTTTCTTTTGGGGTGTGCAGTTTAATTCACAGAATTTCTACAAAGTATGTTGTATACTGTAGGGTTGGGCAATGTTGACCAATTTGGCATCGCACGATGTCTAATGTTTAACATCGCGATGGACGATGGCATCGGTGAATTAATTATTTAGCCTACCGTTTCAACTACCTGACCCGCATGGTCTTTGTTTTACCCATAACCAACTCATTAATAAATAAAGATAAGTTACACACAAATGACCACCTGTCAATCACTTTTTCCACGGGACTCTGGCATGAATAGGCAGAGTGATCTGTAGCGTTATAATGGCGTCGACAAACTTAGTTGGTAATAAAGGTGCACAACCAACAGAACCAACCAACAGCATCTGAGGTTTTCGCTAAAATGACTAAGTACAATCGTGAAAGTGAAAGATTGAAGCAGTGTACTGACGCTGACGTTACCTGATAGATTCAAAAGACAGAAGAGTCGTTAGATAGAGATTAATTAAATATCACGTTTAACAACTATAGTGAGACGCAATCCAGCGGTACATCCTTTATAAACTGTCCGACATGCACTGCTCACTGGAGCTCCCGCTGACTGCTGGAGCTCAGACGAGTGTATGACTGTGTGTGTGTGTGTGTGTGTGTGTGTGTGTGTGTGTGGTCACGTGATGTGTGTTTTCAGTGGTATAGTGTGGACGGAGAGATCTTTTCAGAAATGCTAGATGAAACGCCAGTTTGGACGTGGACCGGTTTTGTTCTAAAATGCCATTTTAAAACTAAGACATATTAGTGTAAACGGGGCCTAAGTGTGTATTTTTTGCGAGTGGGTTTGTGATGGGGCGGGGCAGAGAATGGCGATGCCGGCTCAGCATTGTGATGTCTATTGGTCATCGGCGATGGACATTGGCATCGTTTATCGACCCAACCCTAATAAACTGCAAACTCACAGACTTTTTTTGGTCACATCCATAACGCATGTTTATTTCACTCATTTAAAATATAAAACATGTTTACGGACTGATAGTTTTCTGATCCCGTAACTCTGTGGTTAGTAGTTTTGGAAAATATGAACAGCTAATGTTAACATATACTTTTTCTGTGAATTTAAGTTGTGAGTTTTTACTGCAAATGTCACATCCATAACGCTGGAATTGCTCATGTAGAGTTTATTGTTATGTGTTTGTGCAAATTGTTTTTAAAAGCAATGACATTTCTTCCAAATTTGAAATTAAAATGTAATTTTAGGGGTGTGCGATATGTCGATTTTTGATCGTGTACGATTAAAATGTCTCCACAATCTGCTTTTAAAGCAATATCGTAATATCGTTGTCATTGTACCCACTGCAATACTGGCATCTTTACCTCAAGCTGTTTTACATCACGTTTGTTTGTATGTTTGTTTGTTTGTTTGTTTGTTTAAAGCCTTGCTGGTTAAACATTTAAAAAAAAATTGAGTGTACACACTTAAGGAGAGCCTTATGCGTGTGGCATTACAAAGCCTATCAAACAGAGCCAAATTGCAAGATTAGGCTGTCTTTAAAGTCTGATCGCGCCCAAACTGTCGAAATCCTACAAGATTTACATATAAACACATTTGGTTACTGTGTCTAACTGTGTTACTGTGTCTAACTGAGTTACTGTGTCTAAACTGAAAGAAAACAGTTCATATAAAAATCGATGCGCGATGTGCAGGCCTTAAAGGGCCAGCACACTAAACAGACTCAACATGCTGCCGTTTGCCATTAAGGGATAGTTCACCCTCAAATTTGTATCCTGTCAATATTTGCTCGCTCTGATGATGTCCCTAATCTGTATTCATTTATAAGTATCCATTTGATCTTAATAAAGCAACCAAATATTTGAAAGAATTGTGATTTTCCTCAAACAACCGTGATACGATCCTTTTTCCGATATCGACCACCCCTGTCATTCAGAGTTGTTTTGTTGTTGCGTAAAATAACAAAAAAGGATACCACTGCTATGACAAAATTTGATTTATAAAGCAATAAACGCTTGAAACTATATTTTTATTTGATTATATTTGACTAAAACATACTTGAATTGATATTTGTTGATTACTACAATGAACAAAAAAATCAAAACAATTCTAAATCTCCTCTCTACTCACTCTCCTTATAGTGTTATAATAATAATAATAATAATAATAATAAAGTTCTGAGGGCGTCACAGTGGTGCAGTGGGTAGCATGATCACCTCACAGCAAGAAGGTCACTGGTTCGAGTGCCGGCTGGGTCAGTTGGCATTTCTGTGTGGAGTTTGCATGTTCTCCCCGTGTTGGCGTGGGTTTCCTCCGGGTGCTCCGGTTTCCCCCACAAGTCCAAAGACATGCAGTATAGGTGAATTGGGTAGGCTAAATTTGTTCGTAGTGTATGTGTGTGAAAAAGTGTGAATGGGTGTTTCCCAATGATGAGTTGCAGCTGGAAGAGAATCCACTGCGGGAAACATAAGCTGGATAAGTTGGTGGTTCATTCCGCTGTGGCGACCCCAGATTAATAAAGGGACTAAGCCGAAAAGAAAATGAATGAATGAATGAACGAATAAAGTTCTGAGCAGATTAGAATCAAACTACATTATCACTTTAATTTAATAATATACTTTTTACATACATACAATGATTTAACATTAACTAGCTTCACCCTGGAGAGCTTTATAGCAAGCTGTTAATGTAAATCTAGAGTTACACTGTGCATGTTTAATGCCATTAAACTGCTTGGTTTAGAGCAGTCTATATTGCATCAAAGTCTATATTGCCATCATTTACTCCCCCTTTACTGATTTCAAACCTTCATGAGTTTCTTTCTTCTGTTGAACACAAAAGAAGATATTTTGAAAAAGGTTGGAAACCTGTAACCATTGAATTCCATACTAATGCTTTGTCCTACTATGAAAGTCAGGGGTTACAGCTTTCTTTAAAATATCTTCCTTTGTGTTCGACAGAGGAAAGCATTTCATAAAAGGTTGAAATAGCGAGTCAGCGTTCATTTTTCGCGTGAACTGTCCCTTTAAGTGCTATATAAATAAGTGTGATGTGACTAGAGTGTTAGTTTTTCCATATATTATGGATGATTCTTTTAGTCCGTCTGCTTTTATCTGTTTGATTTGGAGAACTAGAGGAATAAAAATATATTTTCTTGTGTTGCATCAGGCCGCAAAACCCATTCAGACCCTTTATTTAACTGTACAAACTCTTGTAGACCGTGACTGTATTTCTTTTTTTGACACTGGCTTTGTTTACCTATTTGTAATAGTAATAGGCACAGAAATGTGACCGTTACTGCAGATGACAAATACAGCGGTCAGCGAATTAACAGAGTAGCACGGCAGCAATTCTTTTTTCACATTAAGCTTGTGCTCTTCATTCTGCCAAGGCAATTATATTCAGCAGCCAGTCCGATCGGGGAGATCCGGGGCCGGATTTTTGGCTCAAAATCCGCCTGTCAATCACATCTAAACACTCAGTGTCTGCACTAAGCATATCAGGAAGGTTTTGCTATCTGATCTCGGGTCAGAAAGACTGACATCCCCTACTATGTTATCTTCACTTCCAGGTCGTTTATCATTGCCGAAAGCTGGCGCGGAGGCATTGAAGTGTTCAGTTTAATCATGACTGTGTGGCCGCTTACACTTTTCTGCTGTCGTGCTCTTTATGATAAAACTTAGTTGCCTTCAGAGTGCTGGCGGTGCTCGGTCATAATTGTGAAGTGTGTTGTCGTGTCTTGCTTATAAAAAAATAAAAAAACGGGCAACAGAATCAATTAAAGAGAGGGAAGAAACGGCGGATGCCAAGTGAGGGATGGAGTTTGGCTGGATTTCAGCTCCTCTAGATGGTGGAAAGCGGGTCATGCTGATGAATGATAACATTCAGTTCAATTATTTCTATAGTGCTTTTCAGAATAATTATTGTTTTAAAGCAGCTTTACACAATTACTGCGTCCCACTGAAAAACACACGCATGTCTGCTATACTGTTGCAAACTATTCATATGGGTTGAATTTCATTCATTCATTCATTTTCATTTCGGCTTAGTCCCATCCATAGTCTAGAGAATACACAAGACATGTCACTTGTATAGTTTTGAATGGGGAATAGTACATAAAAAGTGTCGAAACAATGTGTTTAAGTTTATAGTAGGAATGCAGCCAAATTAAATGCAGGGCTGAAACAGAACATTCTGGATGCATTTGGCCGAAAGCCGAAACTAAATCTGAAAACCTTTTGTAACAATTATTTATAAATTTTATTAAATAATATAAAAATATCAGTATTTAAATTGAACTCAATCAATTATAATTTAAAAAAAAAAAACCCACAAGATCAGTGAACGATCGAGAGGCGTCGTTTTACCAGCTTTGCCATGACAGCACAATATCGCTATCGCAAGTAGCACGAACAAGTATACTACATAGAAATGCTCTTATTATTTGCTTTTCTGGTGAGCATTTGTGGTTCATGCATAGATATGTATAAGGGTACATGATCGAAATAGCATATATAGTATTAAGCTATTTTGAACTTTAACTGTGCTCAGCTGCTCTAGTGGTTTGGTTGACAATGAATTGAAATGAATGGGTTTCATAGCGCAGTGCATTCTGTGTCTGGTCTGAAAGCTACTTCACACTGCACAGCTGTGCGCTACAGCTGAGTGAGTGTGAAACAAGCGCAGTGACTATAGAATATTCATTCATTCATTTTCATTTCGGCTTAGTCCCTTTATTAATCTGGGGTCGCCACAGCGGAATGAACCGCCAACTTATCCAGCATATGTTTTACGCAGCGGATGCCCTTCCAGCTGCAACCCATCTCTGGGAAACATCCATACACACCCATTCACTA
>CAIGQW010010281.1:0-16811 GCA_903798125.1 Danio choprae
ATGACAAAAATATGACAATTGTGATGATTACATAAAAAATGTGCATAATGTTAGTATATATATATAACTATTGCACCCTCAATGCAGACCAATGGCAGTTCAGTGGTTTTTATTAGCAGGAGAATTCCCTTTCTGGAAACCTGGTTTGGACAGCTGTTTCAAACTCTCGAAATAAACTCCAAAAAACTTTCAGCTTTAAATAAACACTTTTTTTTTGTAAATAGGCTCATTTTACAAGCCCCCTAGAGTTAAACAGTTGAGTTTTACCAGTTTTACCAGTTTTGATAATTTTCCTAATTATAGCTTGACTCTTACACTGTAGTTACAGTGTGTACTAAGAGTAATGGAAAATGAAAAGTTGGTATTTTTGTAGGTTGATATGGCCAGGAACTCTGATTCCGGCATAATGATCAATGAACATTTCTGCCATACCATGGCTGCAGCAGGCGCAATAATATTGCATATAGGGTAAACGTGCTCCTACTAGACCCGGAAAACAGCTAAATGGATTTAATAAAGGTAAAACTCAACAGTTGTAGGAGAATTGTAAAATGAGTGTTCATTCAAATATCTACAAAGAACAAAACCTATAAATGAAGTGTGGCACTATTTTGTAGACACTTGATAAGAGTTAAGGTGTTATCTTGGTTAGTGAGTGTCCAGCACTGGAAAAATACAAAACTGTGATGTGAGTCCATCACTTGCCACTCAGAAACACAGATAACGCATTGTCTTATAGGTAACAGTATGAAAGGCAGCCTCAATTATGACATGCTTTTGTGGAGGAAACTGAGTCATACTAAACAGATCCAATCCTATGCTCACTTTGTTCGCTAGTCAAGTAAAAACATGGTAATAAATGTTTGCGCTTTACAGTTCTCTCACTGAAACTCTCCAAGAGAAAGTTTGTGCTGACTCTGTCTCCCCCTGTTGTTGAAGGTGAGGAAGCGCAGTAAGGCCTGCAGGGCTGGACTCAGAGAGACGGATGAGCTGCTGTCCATCAATGATGTGTCCTGTGGAAGTCTGTCTCACGCTGAGGCCATGAATCTTATCGATAGCGGCAGAGGAACCCTCCATCTGCGAATCAAAAGGTCAGATATCATTACCATGAGAAGCTGTTATTAAAGTCATACTCCAGATAATCACTGTGCTTTCCTTTCAGGGCCCCAGCTCCATATCAGTCAGTGGTGCTTGTGGGTCGGGCGCCCTCCCCTCGAATCGATAAGGAGTACCGGGCAGCCTTGAGAGCCCTGTCGCCTCCAAATTCCTCTAAACCATCCAGTGTCAACAGAGCATCGCTCATGTCCCCCACTGGCCTGGAGTGGCTCACGTCTCCTCCAGACAGCGAGGCTTACTATGGTGAGACAGACAGCGACGCAGATGTGGCGGCTCAAGAGAGGCAGCGCAGGCAGAAGCGCCGAAGCCCCAGTAGTTCTCCTGCCAAGATCCCTGGCCAAGCCTCACCCCAAGAGGAGGAGACTTTGGGAATGAGTGGCTATGAGAGCACACAGGACGTCATGTACCCTCAAACACAGAGCTGGCCTGTATCTGATGTAGAGGGAATGGGGACTCCACAGCAGCAGGTTATGCATGGGGTGGCCCGCAGAGAGGTGATCTTCCAGCCCCAGCAGAACGAATGGTCACAACAGGGGGAAAATTCTTCTGAGAATTCTGACCAAAGTCCTACAGGAGCTGCGGAAGTGGACAGTGGCTTCCAGGAGCCCCCCACTGTCCCACCTCCACTTGTGTCTCCAGAGCGAGCTAAAGAAGCTCTCATGCTGGCGTCCCGCAGACAAATGGTGCCCATGGTAGGCCCTGTGGACAACCCAGTGGATGAAGAACTCACGGTCACATACATGGACAAGGCCAGGCAAGCCAGTGAGTACCAGTCATCCTTTTAAAACAGCACATATGTACAGTACATTCTTAAAAAGAAAGGTTCTAAACTCTAATGTTTACAGTGATGCCACAGAAGAACCATTTTTGGTTCCTCAAAGAACTGTTACAGTAAAAGAACCATTTTTTTTAAACTGTGAAGAACATTTTAAGAATCTAAAAAAAGCCTTTTCCAATATAAGGAACCATTGATGCCAATAAAGAACCTTTATTTTTAGGAGTGTTTGTGGTCAGTTGTTTTTGAAAGTCTGTTGTTTTTGAAAGTTGAAAGTCATCAAGGTTGCATTTATTTGAGCAGAAAGTAATATTATTATAAGTAATAAAGTAGTAATATTATAATCTAAAAATAACTTTTCTATTTGAATATGAGAATATACAATATAAAATGTTATTTGATGAAATTATAGTCATGTAACCCTACAGAAATCCCTATGTTGGAGAAAACAACTCCCCAATGTTTGAGTGGTAAATAAACCAGTAATTGTCATACTTAGAAAGAAAAATAGCTATTGTTAAACATTTCTTTAAAGATAACATGAAGGAATTGAACAAATCTAGTAAAAAAAACAATGTCAGAATTATTCTTTCAATTAACAACTAACTAAAGCAATAACACACAATTAAAGTGATATTTTTGACCTTTACTAAATGTTGCACTGAATAAAAGTGTCTGCTAAATGAATAAATAAATAAATAAATTCTAAATTTTGAGTTATGCACATTGTAAAAAGAATTGTATTCTTTATTAAGTGAGCATAACTCAGAGGATGAGCTCAGCTTTTCTCAACCTATATCTCTTTCTGCCATTACCTCATACATTATTTGTAGACTGTGTTAAATTTAACTTCTGGAAATCCTCTAGAGAGAATTCAATCTCTAATGTCAAGGAGGAGTGTGAATCTGGGCCTGGTGTGTTACAGTGATATTTGATAAAATGAAGAAATGCAAAAAGCGGAAATAAGTCTATTAATACTCAGTTCTGCACACCATAAGCTGTGATGTGTAACATGGTTCTTAAAACAGAGATCTGACCTCAACTTTTTTTTTTTTTTTTTTTTTTAAAGAACACAGTATTTTTCTGGACAAAAAAAGTAGTGGTTACCAAGTTGAATCAGAAAGTGAACTGAGTTTGCAAGTCTTTTGAACACAGATTGAGAATATGGGTTTATAGTCTGAATTATGAATAAAAAACGTACTTTGTACTGATTAACTGTACTCACAAGCACAACCGGTGTAATTAATTTCAAAAACAAATGTCCTTTTGTGCCAGTTCCACTTTTTTTGTGTGAATATTTTTAAATGACTGATGCTGAATGAACTTACAGAATCAGTGTTGAATCAACATCTGACCTGCTACTCTATTAAAAATAATCATCTTTTACATTTTTAAAAATGTTTCAATTTAATTCACAGAATCATCCCTTTTTGTTGTTAATCTTACAAACTACAGTTAAAGATACCAATCTGCTTCATTGGTTAGCATACAACCTAAGAACAGGATATGGCTCAGTGGGAAATAATCATGGTGTGGGATTTGTAATTGAGCTCATTCAAATGTTGGTAATAGGGGTTCCTCATGTCGCCCTGCTGAGGGGTTTACAGGACACTGGAGGAGGGCTGGACACAAATGAGCAAGAGTCTATATTTGTCCATTGACTCAGGCCTATAATACAGACCTCTGTTGCAAGCTGGGAAAGGCATGTCCAGTTGCTTTAAAGTGTCAGTGATATTGCATTCTCTCTATGTAAACTCTTCAGACTGTGCTAATAATGTGATTTTTAGAGGCAAGAATTATCTGCATGTGTTAAATTCAAACATACAATGTGTTTAGTTTGTTTTCTTTTTGTATACTATATTTTTAAAGTATTACGGACTCATAAAATGAATTGGTATGTACAGATATCATTCCAGTCTATGTAGTGTGTTACTTCTAAAAACAGAAAAAGATTTGTAAACTAATGACAACATTTGTCTTTCAGACAGCATTATGCGTGCCAGGACAGTAGTTCTGTATTTTTGTAGTATACACTACAAAACAAAAACGGCATCAATTTCGTAACCTTGCAGCAATATTCATTCATTTTCATTTCGGCTTAGTCCCTTCATTAATCTGGGGTCGCCACAGCGGAATGAACTGCCAACTTATCCAGCATATGTTTTACGCAGCGGATGCCCTTCCAGCTGCAACCCATCACTGGGAAACATCCACACACACCCATTCACACACATACACTATGGACAATTTAGCTTACCCAATTCACCTGTACCGCATGTCTTTGGACTTGTGGGGGAAACCGGAGCACCCGGAGGAAACCCACGCGAACACGGGAGAACATGCAAACTCCACACAGAAATGCCAACTGGCCCAGCCGAGGCTCGAACCAGCGACCTTCTTGCTGTGAGGCGATTGTGCTACTCACTGCACCACCATAAGGCCTGCAGTAATAATAATAATAATTTAAAAAAAAAACATTTGTCAGTTTCAGGCTACAATATGCAGCAAGTAAATTAACATCAAGCTTTCAAATTTTTGTTTTTATTCAAATAATATTTTGCATCTAATTGTGCTTTTTTCTTTTTAAACTTATTTCAATAATGTTAAAATAACTAAATTTAAATAATTAAAAAACTTTTTGAGGCATCTCATAAAGGGGTTTAAGAGAACAACTAAATTGGTGCAGGCGCTTTTATTTGTAGAATAAACAAATACTTTTGGTTTATAATATCTATTTCTACTGAAGCCAATATCATGTGCCTCTTGTCACTATTCAGTGATCTGAAATCATATCCTTCTCAAAGGTTAAAAATCTGACCTTAAATATGAGATGCATACACAGGTGTCAATGCGATGTAGTTAATGATCTGATGAGGATTAGGAGTCTGTTTTCCACATTTCTTCTTATAGCAAGATAAACACATTTTGGAAACTTCATTGGAGTCAAACAATATATCTTGTGTCTGTAACTGATGGGGTGCTAATTCTCCACTCCAAAGCTTTAGGGAAGGGTTTCTCTTCAGCTAATGCCACCCTGCCGACAGTCTAAAGGTCACTTTGCTTTCCAAGACCCTTTGAAAATTGTATAATAAACATGTTTTGGAGTTTAATTCTGTATCTCCATTGGGAGTACTCTGAATATCCAGAACTTTTGTCTGTGAATTCTCTTGTGTGAGATTTGGCTTGGGACATTAGTGCAGTGAGTAGAGGCATTCATGTCAGCTGCTCTTTTCTGTCACACTGTTAGTGGTGAAAATACAGAATAGGCCAGGCTATTCAGACAGCCTTCGTAAGAGGAGAAGATGAAGCGTGCGCACCTGTTATCGTGACAGCATTGTGGGAGGTCGAAATAGCATGGTATGAAATATTGTGGATGTGTGATTACCAGCCAATATTACATTTCTCTCAAAATAGTGAGCAAAGATTAAATAGCTTTTGTGGAGGAATTAATTGTAGTACTGTAGTAATTGGCTTGTAATTGTCAAAATTGTGTATAATGTATTAGCAAAAGTGTGTAAAAAGTAAGTAAAAGTGAAAAAGTGATAAAATGATTAAATCTTATTTGCCGATTACAGTCAAATTGCCTAATCGGTAATTTAGAATCTCAAAAACATTTGATAGGCAGTACTTGTTTAATAGTCAAGTTTTTTAAAAGGGATTGTGGTGTTGTTGAACATGTTAGCATGACCCCACATGACGTTTGGCTTAAGCCGGCCTATTCAGAAAGAGGTTGAGGTGGGCCCAAACAGGTGGGAAATGGCCGTTAGCTCTGTTCACTGACTTAAATAGCTTGAATGACATAATGGGGTTTCTTTGGGCTTGTGACAGGGTCTTGTGGTTAGACAAAAGGTCCTTTAAAAGGCCTGACCTCAGGCTACGGACTGGTTGATTTCGTACCAATGTGGGCAGAGCACCCAAGTATTGCTGGCTGTTCTCCACTCTTGTGTTTGCGTGTGTCCTGCCAGTAAGGCTGGCTTGGGATCACAGTTTTTACTCTGAACAACATGAGGAGCTTCACATTGCCTGGAGAGGTTGAACATGAAGGACACATCTACGCAGGTAAACTTTGGTTTAGCTGTAGAATGATAGGGGCCTTGTTTTTTGTGTAAATGATTCAAAATTGTGGATAAGATGATTTCTAATGTGAAAGGTGAGACAAGCTGATGGATAGCAGAGAGCTGCTATTTACATGGTTTATAAGGTCAGCTTTGACTTTTGTGATTTTTGCTACAACTATTTCTCAGCTCGACTATTTCTTATGAAGCCTAATTTTATGTCACATGTTTTGGTGCCAAGAGATGTGTAATGATTAACATGTTTATTCATTTCTAATGTAGGAGCACCAGGCAGGAGTATACTTTCATAATTCAAAGTAAAAAAAATTGAATGCCCTCCTAAAAAGTCATTTATCATTGCTTGCTTTTAATAAATAATTCGGCTGGGCATGTTTAAAATTGATATTTTGTGGCGTTTAATTTGTTATTGTACTCAGTGTGTTTTTTTTTCTTTTTATCACTTTGGGGAACACTGGTTGTATAAATGTGCTTTAAAAATACGTAAACTCATATTTATGTCTTCATATGGACTTTTTCAATGAGAATTTCTTGAATTTAATGCTGTGTTGTTTGATCCATTGTTAAAGCCCTCCATATTAGAAAGAGAATATCATTGCAAAAATACTGTCCTATTGAGAGCTTTTTTTGGTTTATTTTTGTTGACATATTTTTTACCCTGTCCTTTAAAACAGATCTTGGATCCCCAGGGGTTACTTGCTCAACCTGTTAGAATGCGATTGGCTATTTGTAGAGAAGGATGAGCTCAGTCGTTTACCATGAGGATTTTGGAGCCAGACATTTCAGCATCTAACCCACTGCATTATAGTGTCTAATATCAGAGCTATTCTGACCCAACTAGAAAATGTTTTTTACTTTACTGCCATCTTGTTTTATTAAAATTGTGACTTTATGTATGACTTTATATGTGTGACTTTGTTTGATGTTACCAATTCATCGGAGGTACTGTTATACAAATTTATAGACTTATCCAGACAAGGCCTGCTAATATGCCTATAAAGTCATGCTACAAAACAGAATGGAGAATGGAAAATATGTAACGTGGTGCCTAAAACAGTCATAAATTATAATTACTCAGTATTTCTCAGTATATTACTGATTAATATACATAATTTATATATTTTTATGTTTTCTCCCTAGAGCTACACAGAGGTGAGAGTTTACAAGATAAGCAGGTGAAAGAGGCCCGAACCAAGTGTCGAACCATTGCTTCTCTCTTGACAGATGCTCCTAATCCTCACTCTAAAGGTGTGCTTATGTTCAAGAAGCGACGGCAGCGGGCCAAGAAGTATACTCTTACCTGCTTTGGCAGTGTAGACGGAGAAAGCAACAGTAACACAGAGGGAGAAACTGAGGACGAAAGCCTGTTTCCTGGGAGTGAATCTGAACTTGATGAGGACGGTTTTTCTGCTGCACCAGACCCTACCTGGGATAGTGGATACCTGGATGTTTTAGACAAGAGGACTTCAGCATGTATTGTGCCTGATAGAGAATTAGAGATCAGCCCAGGTTTAAATGCCACTTCAGGAAGAGGAGCCCAGCTTTTTGAACAACAGCGAAAAAGAGCTGAAGAACATGCATCAAACCTGAATACATTTTCAATGCCACAGCATCAGGAAGACTCAACTCTAACATATAACCCAGTCCATAACTCCATAACTCCATACACACCCCAAAGTACCAGTTCTCTTAGTACAAGTATGGTGAATGGAGAACCTTTGGTAGTGAGCAGGACAAGTGTGGTGTTATCTTCTCCAGGCCAAACACCTATGCCATCACTGACTGGAGCATTACAAGATCAAGTAGACTCATCGGCTGCCAACTCGGTGCACAACAGAACTGCCAGGCCTTTTGCCCCTGGATGTGTGAGCAGCCGAGCAGCAACTGCTCCAGTAGTCTTCAGGCCCAGCCCTGCCAAAAAGGCTGGATCACAGTCTCAGGCTGTGTCTGTGCCAGCTGCCTTCTCTCCTGTCTCCTCAGAGGGGAAGAAAGCCATCTCTACATCATCATTGTATATCCCTGCCAGACCAGCAACCTACAATGGTCCTTCTTCTCTACTCTCTCCTTCCTCAGTCATCTCAGGTCCATTTTCTCCTCCCCCATCAAATGCTCCACTCTACTCCCCAACCTACTCCAGCACCTCAGCTCCTTTTCCCCCTACAACTTCTCATGTAACATCTTTGAGTTTGCCTTCTGGCATGGGTCAAACTTACTCTCACCCTCAAGCACAAGCAATGCCATTCAGTCCTCCACACCACACAGTTTCTTCTCAATATCAGCCACCTCCACCAGTTAATGTGCCGGCACAGCCTTTTTCTCCCCCATTTATGAATGTCCCAGGTCATCCAAATGTCCCTCTTCATGCTCCTACATCAGCAAATATGCAACCTTCCCCATCCCACAAAGTCTCCTTTAACCCATATATCTCTGTGGCATCCACTACACCGGAAACACCAAATACACCAATTGCCCAACAGTATCCTCTCTCCAACTCCACTAATGAGATCTCTTCTCGAGAGCAACGGGTCTCAGTTCCTGCCGGACGTACTGGCATTCTGCAAGAGGCTTGTCGTCGATCCACCAAGAAACCAATGTTTAATGTTCAAGAGGAGAAAAAGGCTCCGTCTTACAACCCTGAACTACTGTCTCTAGTGCAGAACTTTGATGATAGGTCCCGTTCGGGTGTAGAGGGTGGGTTTGAGTCTGGCCCTGAAGAAGATTTCCTCAATCTGGGTGCAGAAGCTTGCAACTTCATGCAGGCACAGAGAAACAGGTTGCCACCACCAGTGGCTCCTAAACCAGGTCATCCAGCTCCTGAGATGCCACAGATGCGAGGTAAAGGTGCAGAGCTGTTTGCACGTAGACAGAGTCGCATGGATCGCTATGTGGTGGATAAACAGCCCAAATCTCCAGCACAGCCTCGAGATCCTTCACCTACACCCTCCCTCCCAGGAAACTGGAAATACTCGCCCAACATCCGAGCCCCACCACCCATTAATTATAATCCACTGCTGTCACCTTCTTGCCCTCTAGTAGCTCAACGTAGCACCAAGGCTAATGATGCCACTAAAGTTGGAGTTAAAACAATGCATGGACACAACAAACAGGGTATAAAGGCTCTTGACTTTGTGAGCAAGCAACCATACCAGCTTAACCCCTCTCTGTTCAGTTATGGAGTAAATCCTCAAAACAATACCACTTATCAGCAACAGCAGCAGAATGGTGTTGGCATAACAGGTCAATACCTTAACCCACCAAAGCAGGTCCCCATTAAAGCAGGCCGTGTGTATGAAATCAAACGTTTCTCCACACCTACTCCTATGTCTGCACCTACTTCCCTGACCCCCACTGTAATTGCCCCTCGATCCGCCACAACCCTGGGTGAGCCTATGTGGCGTAGTGATGTCACTTCCCCACCTCCTGTCGCTCCAAGACCTGCTGCACCATTCTCCCCACCTCCTCCTGCTCCGACAGCAGCCCTGCCTGCTCTCCCCAAAATATCCACCGCCCCTGTACCAAATTCAGTGCCCATCCCACAACCCAATCCTGGGCAAGCCTATACCCCATTCCAGGCAGCCAAGCAATTCAAAAGTGCCCCTGAGCTGAGTCCCCTGTCTGCTGGGGTTCGGTCCTTAGGGTCCGCAAGTGGTCCGAACCTTAGAGTACCCAGACCCCGCTTCTGTACATCAAGCATGGGTCTGCAACCAAATGTGTGGAGGCCTGGCTCCATACATTACTAAGAATTCACTATGACACTAATTGCCACCCTGGGCAAGAGCACGTCAGTGCTTGAGCTCTATCTGCTTAATGAATTGTTCTGCTTATTACTACAGTAATATGACAAAATCGTCAGTCAGAGATTTTTTGTGCATGTTCACAACTGTGGCACACACGCCTACCAAGCACCCAGTTATTTAAAAAATAGAGTATGCAGCTATATTATAGTGAATGTGTACATCTGTATATGTGTTATTCAGAATGTGAGATATTTTGATATCAGAATGTTGAGATGTTACTGTGCAGGCAACTTTGATTTATGTTTTTGAATTTGCATCTAGTTTTTTTACACCTTATGAATAAATTTAATCATCAGGACTGTACAACCACAACTTGTGAAAACAACTAAATAAAATATTAGTCATGATCAGTTCTGACATTATGTACAAGGGGCCACAAGGATGAAAAAAAAAGGAATAATTAATCGTCTTGTTATTTTTTTTTTCACTTGGGGCCACAATGATGTATTGATGAATGGTAAGTATACATGACAAAGCCCTATTAGGTCAGAAGATAGCGAAGGCAGAGTCATTGAAGATTTGTGTACAAATGTTATAGTATGTTTAAAGAAAAGACTTGTATCAGAGTCTCAGTGACAGAGAGATGAAAAAAGTGTACAAAGAATTTGACAGAGGCTTGAAATGAAAAATTATGAAGAATCCTCAAGTGGAGAGATGGTACAAACCACCCCCTCTTGCTCATGAATTGCTATCTCATCTGGCCCCTGTCATGCCCTTTTCTTCTGATGTTATCCTTTATTTCTCTAAACATCTCTTGAGGTTGGATTGCAGCCCTGTGTTTGTCTAGAGCATTGCACAAAGTCTTTGCTTTTTGTTTGACGAGGATCAGTATGGATGCTTGATGCATGTGCTCATTTTATTCTCATAATGCTGCGAATGCCAAGGTTTTGACTGAGCATTTAGAAAAGCATGTGAAAACCCCACTGCGGGGTATTGTGCTAGGGCTTTTTCATATGACAGCTGAAAATATACACTAGATGACAAATTCTGAAAGCGCTGCTTTATCTTTATGACGTATTATGCGAATGTGACATCTGACCACTTTCCCTGGTGCTTGCTCTCATTGTGAATGATGCTTTTGCCAAATAGGTATGACATCCATTTCAATCACTTGTATGAGCTGTTCAACAGCATCTGTGAACTTGTATAGACCTAGTTGAACATTGCTTGCTTTGCTTTTTTATCAGAAAATAACCCAATGGCCTTGGTGGAAATGTAAACAGTCTGGAATGGTGGGTACCATTTCTCTACTAAGGTTAAGAAGGTTGATTGGATGTTAAACTGTAATGTACATTGTTGTCATTCAACTGGAAGGTGATGACAGAAGGAAAGGATGCGAATGGAAGGTATGAAGCAAAATATATAACTTTAAAGCAAGGATAGAGAGGAAAGTGCCTTTTGGCCATTAAATAATGTTAAACATTTTCATGAGTGTGTACTAAAAGGCTAGTCAGAATGTATTTCATGCTTTTACATAGCATTTTAAAAGCTTTGATTCTTTAGTAAATCTGTTATATTTGTGTTAAATATAATGAAAAAAAATGTAATTATACAGAATGAATTACACAATGGAATGATGTATGCAAATGGTAAGAGAATGAAAAGTTTAATGGATTTCAGAATTCTAAGGTTGTGAAAAGGGGAATATGAGAATGAATTTGCACTGAGTTAATAAAGGGCAACGAAAATAAATGTAAAAACAATGCCAATTGTGGTTGTCTGTCTGTTCATTTATTTTATATGTTGAGGTGATTTTCTTCTCACAAGCATATAGCATGTAAGGGCCATGCCCACTGTTTTAGACCACATAGTAAATAATATAATTTACAATCTTACAAGTTTATCTGGGTAGAAATGACATTCAGTAGTCGTAACACCCCCCTAAGAGGCGCTGTTGTGCGAAATTGAAGTATTTTGTGTTCATTGATTGAAAGACAGCTCTGAAGTTTTACCTCGGATACTCTGCTCATAGTAATATTCTTGTTTATAATGTATAAATATATAAAAAAACAATGTTATGTATATTTGTCAGGTAAATATGTCATAATCCTGTTCAAGGAGGTACAGTAGGTTTTGTTCTAGTTCTGTAAACAACTGTGCACCGGTTAGCATTAGCTCTGTAACCTTACCCTCACTCAGCTGAACTGCCTTCTGACCTCTCTGCTCTACCACATAGTATGATCGTATTTCACAAAATATCAGGTGCTAACTTTAGCAAATCTGTGCGTATCCGTCATGACGAGCCACATTCTGTTTCCGTCAGACACCCCTGCTGTTTATAATTGGTACTACAGGCGCTCCTCTGTCCTCTTTGGGGCCAGGTAAAAGCAAGCTTCATTGTTGCACCTAGTTTGTACCTAGCAGGTTTTGTTTATACTGTATATGCTTTTATTTGAAAGACACAGGGTTCGTAAGGTCATGAAAAACCTGGAAAAGTCATGGAATTTTAAAAAGGCAATTTCCAGGCCTGGAAAAGTTTTGGAAAATTAAATTAACCCACAAAGTTTTGGAAAAGTCATGGAAATTTGTTTCACCATCTCTGTATATTAGAACATTGCTGATAATTTAGTTTAAATTCCAGTTAACAAACGCACGATCTGTCACGCGATTGGTCGCGCGCGGTAACGGCGACTCGCAGTGTTAGCCAGCGTTACTATTACCCCATGTTAACTCAGGCAATGCCAGGGAAATGCCGATTTAGGATTGAATGGCTTCATGAAGAAAAGTACAAGGAGTGGCTCGAGAAATATCAGGACCCGGGACTATGAAGGTATTTTGGTGCAAAACTCCCAAGCAGCTGTAAAAGTGTAATCTAGAAAAACAGCACTTGAGACCCGTAGCGGCAGATTCAAGCTGTTTCAGTAACGTAGTTGTGTTTGTGCTTAGAAAAAAAAATCAAACATTCTACTGTACATGCATGGAACTCTCTTTGGGTGGATACACATTCTAATCTACAGATGTGCAAGTGTTGTCTGCGACTTCACATTTTTTGATGCAGGTGTGTGAATGTGTTTTGCACCACATTCACTGCAACAATAGTAGCAATAAACATCAGCGGATGAGTTTCTTTATTTGTGATTCGTCCAGTGGGATTTGTGCACCTGCACTGAATGATTTGAAAAGGTGTAAATGTTGCGTTGTGTTTGTTGGAGACAAAAAATACCTACACATTTGCAAATGTGCTCTGTGAGTACAAATTTACTGATACACATTTATGACTATTCTTTACAACTACAAATTACACTTTTACAGCTGCTTGGGAGTTTTGCACCAAAAATACCTTCATACGGGACGTGCAAAATGTGCATTGTGTAGGAAAACGTTTGTCGTTTCGAACATGGCAGAGGCAGCAGTGTCTAGCCATGCTAAAGGTGCAAAGCACCGGTCTGCAGCTGCGTGCTCGACGGCTCCCAACGCGATCGCTGGATTTTTCACCCGTGGTTTGACTGACGTTATACCCGCTCCTAGCTGTGCCACTTCCCTCTCATCCGCTCTAAAACAAGAGGCCATTCTGAGCGCCGTGTCCAAAAATGAAACACTAACAGCTGAGGTACTGTGAGCACTAAAGGTGAGTAATTCGCACTATTCCTACAAGTCTTGTGAAGATACAGGCCATATTTTTCAAACTATGTTCCCAGACAGCAAGATAGCGGCCAGCTTTGCACTGAAAAAAATGATTTAGGCCTTTATTAAATTAAACATAATTAAATTTTGTTCATTTAAAACTATTTAATTTAGTTGTTGATTTTAATAAATATATTTTAATTGGTTTTAAGTAAATTAGATGTGTTTTGAACCAAGCTAAAAAAAATTGATTAAAGTCTATTTAAAAAAATTATGTTTGTTTTGTGCGCATGCGCGTTATTGCTCGTTTCCTCAGCGCCAAAGCCCAAAGGAAGTGTACGCTTGCAGAATCCAGTCAGGTGGAAGCAAAACGCCAGACCCGGTGTTCTATACATTTATTTGCACAGTAAGTCACATTTTATATTATACCAGACTGTTTATTACAGAATATACTTTGTTGACTGCATAGACACATAAAATGGTCTCATTCTAAACGTGTACTTTGCTCATTTTTTAAAATTCCAGTGACCAACCGTCACCTGCATCGAGAGCGCGCATACTCACGGTTTGAACTTTTTGTCACAGCATATATTTAAGATGCTTTTTGTGAACTTCAAATATGATACTTTCTTCTTAAATGTTCGAGACCAGCCATTCCAACCGATAAAAGTTAAGTTAACTTACTAACTGTTAGCTCAGCTCTTTACGAATTTATCGCGGCTCCTACTATATTAGGGCCAGCGCGTCCATAGAGGCGACCCGGGCGGCAGAATAGTGATGGCGGCGTCCGGTCATCACTTTCGTCCGCGACACCCTCGCCCACTCCGTTAAATTAAATATATAATCCGTTAAATAGAGTCAAGCATTCATTAGGTTGTTGAACAGTAAAAAAATAAATGCGCAAGTGCCGTCATGAGATGCAGGTGAGCGCCAAAACACCATGGTAAATATTGTGGTTAAAATAAATTTCCATATTTTTAAGACATGGCGCGGAACAATGGAACTGGATGCAGTGCTTCGTGTCTTGTCTGAGACCCACTTTCTCATGCAGGCAGTGAAAATCACAGATTTTAAAGAAATCAGACTTTAAGGGATAGTTCACCCAAAAATGAAAATTTCCCATTATTGTTTTGTAGAACATTAAAAAAATTCAGCTAAAACGTCTTTAATGTTAAACTGATGACAAAAAAGTCACCTACATCTTGGATGACATGTGGGTGAGTACATTAATGGGAAATTTTCATTTTGAGTGAACTATATTTTTAACGTAATTATAATGGCGGAATCACTTGAGCTGGCTTATTAAAAATGAAAAGTCCCTATTATTACCCTATTAATGCAAATGTGTTCACATTTTTTCACAAACCTTAATGGTGCTGTGGGTGAAAAAAAAACTTGAACTAATAATATTAATCACGTTCAGCGATTTGCACAGGAAGTAATGTATCTAAATGTTGCCTAACTATTGATCAGTAAACAATATGTTGATTAAAAAGTTGCTCACTGTTGTTACTTGTGCTGACTCTTGAACGAAAACTAATAATCATGTGCTTACTTTCATTTGAGGTACTGTACAACAACACATTTCCTTTGCTGAGTCAGTGGTTTAAATACATTTTCATTCCAGACCTGCAGTTTGATTATTCCATCAATTTTTATGGTAAGTAATTGTGGATTATTCATCACCACTCATTACAGTAAACATTGTGTTGACTTAATTTGTTCTCTGGAAGATCTGAATACTCCTTAAAGAGATAATTCACCCAAAAATGGAAATTTACTCACTATTCACTCACCATCAAGTGGTTCCAAACCTTTATTAGTTTCCTTTTATCTGTTGAACACAAAAGAAAATATTTTGAAGAATGATAGAAACCGGTAACCATTGACTTACATAGTAGGAAAAACATATATTATGGAAGTCAATGGTTACTGGTTTTCATCATTTTTCAAATCATCTTATGTTGTGTTTATCAAAACAAATGAAATCAAACAGGTTTGTGACAAGTAAAGGGTGAGTAAATGGTATAGTTGCATCCCTAGTTTTCATGCAAGTGCAGTAAGAGCACAAACAGGCAGTACATAGCTCTGATTCAACTGTGATTCTCACAAGAGGGCAGACCAAAATGTCTGACCTGTCAAAAAATTATCTGACTGTCTGATTGCAAATTAAGAGAGGTTATTCACCTCTGTGTTTCCCCTGTACATTGCATGAACAGCACAACAAATATCAAAATTCAGTCTGATTCAAAGAAGAGTCACACAGTTAAGAATTTGACTCTAAATCACACAGTGCATGTCCGGCCTTAAATGTCTTCATCTTGGCATCTTTAGCAAAGTAATGACTGTAAATGTAGTGCAACTAAACAATCTAATAACAAGTAAACAATCTGTTGATTAAATACATTTGAGAATCATTTTAAATAGAATATACATGTAAGGGATAATAAATTGATTTAGGTGCTTTAAAGGATATTAAATGCATGACCATGAGGCCAAGAATAAAGATGTGTAAGTTATTTCTGCAAGTGAAGTTGCTCATGTTTCGTTGGTTGCCCCTAGATTTATCTTGAACTTACAACCATGATCGTGTGCTTGCTTTCATTTGAGGTACTGGACAATGACTCACTGTTTCCTTTGAGTCCTGGAGTTTCATCATTTCATTGATCTTTAAGGTAAATGTAGATTCATCACCACTTATTACAGTAAACCGTAGAGATGCCACAATTACTCTTCAAGCATGTAAAAGAGTTTGTCAGACTAACAAAAATGTTAAAGAAATAGATAATCTCTAAGTCTAAATTTGAAAAGTCACAAAATGTTAGGTTGAACTAAACCCTTAAGGCAGTGGTTCTCAATTTCAGTCTTTGGAAAATGCCACTTATTGCTAACAATGTGATGTCTCTGTCTGTATATATTTCTGATTACAACAGATTGGTGCAGAATTCTGTCAGATTACAACCATTCTCCTGGAAAACACCTTTATGGGACAGTTGGACAAATTTGGACCACAACTTGTTGCTGTTCTTTAGAAGAAAGGAGGTCTTTCTGGCCAGAACATGGCCAAAAATTACAGGATTTTGCAGGAGGTATGTATATATAGTTGTATGTATTATTCCTTTTCTTTCCCTCGGGTATTATTTATCAGCACTGTGGTGTTAAAGGGATAGTTGACCCAAAGTTTAATATTCTTTCACCATTTACTCATACTTCACTTGTTTCAAAGTTGTTAAAGTCAGTTAAACACATAATTATATTTTTCAAATTACTGAAAAGATGAGGAAAAACCCAAAATAGCAACAGGAAACACTAAGGAAACAATCATTTTAATGTGCTTTTTGTTGGACATTTTCTTTTTGTAAAGATTTTTGTAGGTACAATTTTAATGTATTTTTTGTTTGTCAGTTATTTACAATATAAACAAATAACATTTGAGGTGAAGTGACATTCGTCAAGACAAAGCCCACCAAAATACATAAAAAAAAA
>CAIGQW010010283.1:0-15300 GCA_903798125.1 Danio choprae
TGTTTAACAAAAAAGGAAAATAAAGGCATGGGAACACTTGGTGGTGAGTTTCACATCTTCATTTTGGGGTGAACTATGCCTTTAAAAAGTTTAATCCCTTTAAATTCAGACCAGCATGCTAAGTTCACTTGTATCAAATTGTGATGTCAGATATATTGTTTGTTTGCTTGTTTTGTTTTTTGTAAAATTGCATATTCTATGAGCGCACTGATATATGGTTCAAAACTGTCCTGAACATAGCTAAAAGTTAGGCAGTGACAACTTGTGATCAAAAACTATATAATGAAATTTTCAAAAATCATTAGATATCTTCTAAAATCATTCGCTCCTCATTCCACCTCTGTTGTGTTTTTATTTACTTATTTTTTTACAGCAAGTATCTGGAGGATACCATATTTTCCAAAATTAAGACAAATTCTAATATAATTTCTACAGTCCTGACCAAAAATGCATTAACATTATCATTTATAATTATACAGTAGCTTTGTTTTGGTGAGTAGAAACCAGTAAATGTTAGGAGATAAAATGTTTAATTGAAAATCTCCAGAGCATGTCCTTTAATCTAAAAGATTGATGCAACCTGTGTCACTGTATAAAACTTAACTACAAACCAAAATGAAAATGTATTGTAAAGCCACAAAAGTCATTTGTAGCTTCTGAAAGATTTTTTTTTTTCCCAGCATTGTCTACACTAGGGGTGCCCAAATTTTTTCTTATGAAGGATCAAAAATCAAACTTGATTGAGGCTAGTGGGCCAAAGGTAAATACAGTTGCCATGGGTAATTTCCTAATTTATTTAATAATACTTAAAAATGACTAGATGACTAATGACTAATGCTTTATATTAACTAATACAGTATTTGTTTTGTTTTTTTACATTTTATAATGAACTTATTACAGTAAAAAAAAACATCTGAATTGTTGAACTAACAGAATTACACTAGTTTTTATCTTGATTTGCTCACCGATGTCTTCTGCATAGTCCTCTATCTGTCGAGTGACAGTATTTTAATTTCAGTTTGCTTTTTTGTAGCTCACAAAAGAGGTTAAGTAAAGAAAAAAGAACATCAAATTAGAAATGACAATCTCTGTGTTAAAGGCATTCGCCCCAACACTCTACATCATTCTCACTCCCATCCTCTCAGAATGGGCCAACTTTGGCCAGCGGGCTCTACTTGTCATGTTCCTCTTGGTCAGTAAGAGTTCATTGGTTTGATCACTAGAGAAGACTGGTAAACTGGTTTGCATTAGATACACTGTAAATGAAAATGTAAATAAATATACGACTGAAACTCAAGACAGCCGCATTAAAACAAATAAAACTTTTGTTGTTTTGACTATTAAATATGTAGATTCTTTTGTCTCAAACATAGGTAGAGAATAAATATGTTGAAACTAGATTAAATTAATGCAAAAAGTCATTTTTAATAAAATTAACATCTTAAAGTTCTGCAAATAAAAAATAGTATAACATGATTACATAACTTGATTCCAAACTTTTGTACATTTAAGCAACAAATCACTTTTTACAGTGTAACTTTAATTCTTATTTTGTTACTAAAGGACTAATGGAAACGCATGGACCTTTGGGAAAAAAAAAAAAAACGCATTTACATTTGAGTTGTGCATCAAATTATTGTTGATGCGAGACAACCGAGGCCATGTAAGTGCATTTACTGATGTAACCTGTATTAGTCTCTGTGCATGTGAATGTACGTTGAATAGCCAGCACTGCCAATCTCGACTTGGATTGCCAAAGGAACACATGTTGCCAAATGTATACACGGGAAAGATTTGTTCTCTGTTGCTTGTGCATTCAGTGTCTGTTAGCCACTCTGAGGACCATGGGATGTCTTTGTCAGGCCATATTAGAACAGCGGTGCTCGTACGTTTCTTGAATGTTTTCTAACTCTCTCATTTTCTGAACTCTCTGGACTTGTATATCGCTTTGCAAGAAGCAAGACAGAGAAAACGAGTTTATTAAATGGACCAAATGAATGATCCACAATCTTTATCATTCTTATACCGCATTATTCTCAAAGGAGGTTTTTAGAAACGAGCCTTCCATGTCTCATGTGGCATTTTGAAATAATCGTCATTTGATTTTTTTAAGTGTAATGGCTTAAGTCTCTGT
The DNA here is from genome assembly GCA_903798125.1 of Danio choprae. Taxonomy (NCBI): domain Eukaryota; kingdom Metazoa; phylum Chordata; class Actinopteri; order Cypriniformes; family Danionidae; genus Danio; species Danio choprae. The sequence goes on from CAIGQW010010283.1 coordinate 2,135, forward strand.
TTGATGTTAATAAGATCTTCTGTTTTGCTAATGTGAGTTCATTTGTTGTATTTTTTTCCCTTTCCATCGAGACGTCAGTGCTGTTTTATGTCATTTGTTTAATAACCTTTTGCTGGCATGCATGCTAAAGATCATGCATGTGTAGAGGGGTTTGTTTTGTCCTGCCATGAAGAAGTACAGAAGTGAGCGAGAAAGTACTGTCCCGCTCCTGTCCATAATGCACTATTGCCTTGATTCAGTGCCATTTAAACATATAAGAAACAATAAAATCTACTAAACTGATGGCTTGTCTCTTATTCTTCAGTGTGTGGCTTCAGCAAGGGTTACCAATGTATGGTGACTAAAACAACTCACAAATAATAACTTGACTTCTAGTTGTTCATTTGGTATAAGAAGTGGCTTATGTGAAAAGCAAAGGCCTCTAGATTACACTTATTTTACCACAATAAAAAATGATCATGCCTTAATTTTAAATTTTTTAATTAGGAGAGTAAAGTCCGACTTTGCTTAGACAAAAGTCTTGTCACGTAACAAATAATGTACAGTATAGAATGTGAAGTCATGGTGCAGTGGAAAAATAATTAATATTGTGTGTGACTCCCATGAGTTTGGACGACTGCATCCATACATCTCTGCAATGACTCAAATAACTTAATTAATAAAGTCATCTGGAATGGCAAAGAAAGCGTTCTTGCAGGACTCCCAGAATTCATTAAGATTTTTTGGATTCATCTTCAATGCCTCCTCATTCATTTTACCCCAAACATGCTTAATAATGTTATTGTCTGACTGGGCTGGCCAATCCTTGACCTTTTTTGCTTTCAAGAACTTGATGTGGAGGCTGAAGGACTGCTATCATGTTGAAGAATTTGCCCTCTCTTGTGATTTGTAATGTAATGGGCAGCACAAATGTCTTGATACCTCAGGCTGTTGATGTTGCCATCCACTCTGCAGATCTCTCGCACACACCTGTACTGAATGTAACCACAAACCATGATTTTTCCTTCAAACTTGACTGCTTTCTGTGAGAATACATTAACATATTTCTAACACAAAAAATTAATGTGTATAAAAAGAAAAACAGTATATGTTTGTGAGTTCTTTATTTTATACAAGTGAATTTCCAAATGTTTCAGCTTCAATACTTCATATAAATGGATTCCTTCTGTTCTTTGATGCATAAAAGGTACAAAATGTCATATATCAAAGAAAAAGCTAACACTAGTGCTAAAACAAAACATATGTTGGATAAATCACAAAAAAAGAATCATACTGTAAATGATGTGACAATTTCAATCCTTTGAGTGTAATAATGAAACATTTTTCCGTGAAATTAATCCGATTAATCTTTTCATCAATCATTTTTAAACAAATCAAATCAGAGACCATTTTTGTCATGATTCCCTCATATGCTTGCAAAGGGCTGTAGGTGCATAGCACATGTTAAAAGTGCTATATAAATGCATACATTCATTCATTCAAAATTATTTACGTCATTTATACATAATAAAAACAAATAAATAAATCACTGTGATTTCAATCAAAGCAAAAAATATTGAGAAAAACACAGATCCACATCCACATTACCCTGTGGCCCAAGACCGGTTGGTCATTGAAGCTAAACAGGGCTGAGCCTGGTTAGTAGCTGGATGAGAGACCACATGAAAGCTAGCCTGCTGTTGGAAGTGGTGTTAGTAAGGCCATCAGGGGGTGCTCAACTCTATGATTGTGAGTGACAGAGACACTATACATTCACTAAGCACCATCTTTTGAATGATACGTTAAACCTAGGTTGGTCAGATGTGTTACTGCATTTTACTCAAAGTTCAGCTGTATTATTAATGTAACAGAAAATAGGACTCTCTGAATCATCTCCCTGTTACTGATTCATCATTCAGCTCAGTGAAGTATGGCTAGAATCACTCATCAACACATTTTTACAGATGATCGAGGATCAACAGTAAACCCAGTCCACACACACACTCTCTCTACACAACACCTGACGCCAGCTGTCAAATCTGTCTGGATGATCAGGATATGACTGCTCTGTCTCAGTGCAAATAATCATTCTGTTTTTTCAGACAGATGGAGGAGTTTATGTACCGTGTGCAGATAAAGAGTGTGCTTGTGGGAATCTGATGGAGAAAAAAAAAACTGAATCAGCAATAAAGAACCTGTTGAATCATTAAATCCTCTGGTATTGTTTATTTGGGGGTAACACTTGTGTTCAGTCATTTTATGTTTAAGGAAATAGGTTACATTTCAATAATTTTCCTTTACTGTTTGGTATTTCGACATAACATTATTGAAATTCCTACTGAGATTCATTTTATTATCTGATATCAACCTTTTATTTGGATCTTCTGGCTAAATTACTGGCATGGCTGTAAAATAATGGAGTGATTTATCTTGATTACTGTATTTTGATTACTGTATTTACACTACAATTATTCTGCTTGATATGGGTACCTGTGACGATTTCTGATCTCTTTAGGATCAGCACCTTCTTCCCATTTGCTGAGCAGTGCTAGTTGATTGGGAGAAGGCCAGACTGTTTGCTGTGCCTTCTCCTTGACCTCTGACTCAGCAGAGGCGCCGGATGCTTGGCCCATTACATTGTTTGGTATGCCTGCTTGGTCAACCCACATTTTGGGGATTGGTGCCTGCTATGCGCATCCCCTCTCGGTGATGCCATATGCTTAGTCAGACAAGGTGAAGTCCCCTTTAGACTGGACCCATGTCTTTCCTACCAGTTAACCATCTTGCTCATATGTATTTGCTTATTGTCAGAGTATCTCCCCACTTGGGTAGATAGTGACCTTCACAGACATTTTCTGCTTATTTTCTTGGAAATCAACAAACATAATTGGTGTAAGTGTCATTTAAAAAGAACAAGGAGTTTCTAATATGATGTTGTACATGATATGAATTTATGAAGGCCTCATTTCTGAGAGAAGATGAATCTCTAGGACTGTGCTGTACCTCTGTCTGAGAATTTCTCAATCTCCTCTTTGCAGAAATCCTCCAGTTTTACTTTCAGCTAAGAAACAGATTCTCTCAGGCCATCAAAACACAAGAGAGAATTGAATGAAACATCTGTAGATTCTACAGAAAATACAAATCAACACTCATCACCTCCACTTCACACAATAATCAATCTTCAACTTCACAACAGTGCTGTTCTTCTGGATTTCTGCTACCTGCAGGAAATGAATGTGATGGTGTGTGTGTGTGTGTGTGTGTGTGTGCCACGCGCGCAAGTTGTTCCAGCTCAATGTTTCTCCTCCTCAGATCCTCAATCTCCTGCTCCAATTGCTCCATGTGTCCTTCAACTTGACTAACTGCAGTCTTTTCCTAATCTTGGATCATTTGTGTGATCGTCTTTTCTCAATGGAGCAAATGAAAAGATCCTTTCAGTGTCTTCCACTGCTGTCTGTGCAGATTGCTGTTAAACACATCACAAAGGCCAGTAAGCTCCAGCACTAGAGGAGAATCAAACCGAGACCAAAACAAACCTCTCTTCATCTCCTGACTCACCTTAAGAGACTCCACTGCCACTCTCAGCTGCTGAAGATCTTTTTGTCTCTGCTAGTCTCTCTCCTGGAGCTTTACCGGTGTCTCCTTCAGCTCTTTCTGGAGGACAAACAAATACAGTAACAGCAAACTACTCTCACAGCAAACCATCAAAGATATTCATAGTTTCCTGAGATTAGATTGTAATTGAAAATGAAGCTGTTGATTCATTTTTGAAGTGACATTTAATGAAGTGTCATTATTTAGGCAGTGTCTAGTTTATAGTTAGAATTCACCCAAAAGTGTAAATTATTTGACCTATATCTTTACTTGCACTCATATTGTTTAAAACCTGTGATTTTCTGAAGATATTGTAAAGAATGCCTCAGATGATTAAACTCAGAACAAATATGTTGCCAACAATAACCTCAATCTTTTGGATGCTTGTGTCATAGTCAAAATACTTTGATTTGATGTGTGACTGGTAACGAGATTTTGTTCCCTCTGGTAAAGTAGAGGAAACCCTCTATAAAGATCTTTGATAAACTTTGTTTTAATCCCAAGCAGATGAGTAACCCTTTGAGCACTAGTTGATTTTAACAAAACAACAATGTATTGGTCTCTTTGGGTGTTTAAGGAAATGTGTCAGGGTAGTCAAGGCAGAAATGTGTCAGGGCGTGAGTCTGTATCCAGACCAGCCTATAGTGCAGAGCTCTAAAACTCAACACTTTGTATAATTTGGACTTGATTATCCATCTATACTAACATTTATCTGTGAGTAATTGATGTTGTGCATTTATTTCTGAATTTCCTTTTATTTGTTTATTCTGTAATTGCCATGATACACTTTTATCTGGAAAATAAAGTGTTAAATTTTGATTCATTCTGAATTCTCCTGAAATCATTATATCCAGTAGATTGTGGAGTCTGTGCTACCTCTGTGCTGTGTACATGATATTTTAGTCTTTGACTGTTTTAACCATTTGACTGTACTGAGCAGGAGACACAACAGCATGAAGAGCTTTTAATTTTTGTTTAATCACTAATATTATCAAGTTGTATGGAAATTACTTAACTACACTTTTAGTACGAGTGAGCAGAAGGAAACTGGACTAAGAGGTATTAGTTAACCCTACATCCTTTGACTAACTACAAAATTTCAAGTGTCTGTGAGAAATATTCGAAACCCAGGGCGTGAAGTCCCTAATGAACGCAAGTACAGCAAGTAAAGATGTATTTATATAGCACCTTTCACAGATAAGGAGTCAAAGTGCTTTACAGTTAAAGAAAACATATCAAAACGGGTTAAAATCCAAGTACAATATCACCAAATGTAAAACCAGCTCACAATCATTCATTCATTTATTTATTAATTTATTTATTTTTTGGCTTAGTCCCTTTATTAATCTGGGGTTGCCACAGTGGAATGAACCACCAACTTATCCAGCATATGTTTTACGCAGCAGTTGCCCCTCCAGCTGCAACCCATCACTGGGAAACACCCATACACTCCCATTCACACACATACACTAATTTACAGGCCAATTTAGGTTACCCAATTCACCTATAGTGCATGTCTTTGGACTGAGGAAACCGGAGAACCCGGAGGAAATCCATGCAAACCACAGGAAGAACATGTAAACTTCATACAGAAATGTCAACTGACCCAGCCAAGCCTCGAACCAGCGACCTTCTTGCTATGAGGCGATCGTGCTACCCACTGCACCAACCGCAACGAAAGATGCATTTTTTTAAGAATGTTTTTTTTTAAAAGTTCAACTGAGCCCAGAGTTATCAATGCTTGAGGAAGAGTGTTGGAAAAAGCATGTGTAAACAACAGACTTAACATGACTATTAAAACACAGAGCTCTATCAAAGATTACACCCAGATTTCTAATGTCACTGCAATTTGAGGATGACAGACCCACACATACTTGTCTAATCATAAGGGTGATGTTATCTGGAGAAAAAAAAAACAACACCTCAGTTTTATCAAGATTTCAAGAGTTCACACTTAGCTGATGATTGAAAATAAAGCGTATTTGGCATGCTGTCCCGGGAGAGAGCCCTGAACTCAGAATATCCTTGAGCCCAGGGCTCCCTCCCGTTTGAAGGCCGAGAGGGGAGTTTGAGCTCAGGTAGGTCTCGAGAACTCCCCTGCTGTGAATGACTTTTTAAGACATATCTCAAGTACAATTTACTTATGGTGAGTGTCTTTGGACGGTGGGAGGAAACCGGGAAGCCCGGGGAAAACCCACGCAAGCACGGGGAGAACATGCAAACTCCTCATAGAAACGCCAACCGGCCCGGTGAGGGGCAAAATCGGTGGTGTTCTTGCTGTGAGGCAACAGTGCTAGCCACTGGGCCACCGTGCCGCCCAGTCAGGAGAAAGGAAGGAGTAGGGGTGGAAGGGGGTATTCTTCAAGACGAAGATGACTAGAGTGAAAAACTCTGGTTATTTATAGTGGTGCAATAAGCGAAGCTGATGCGATGCCAGCTGTGTTCAATCCTAAGCACGTGATCCTCTCGAAATTAGTTTAACCACAATAATAAACCACACTTCAAGAGTTCACACTTAGCTGATGATTGAAAATAAACCGGGAGAGAGCCCTCAGCTCAGAATATTCTTGAGCTCAGGGCTCCCTCCCGTTTGAAGGGCGAAAGGGGAGTTTGAGCTCAGGTAGGTCTCGAGAACTCCCCAAAATGCTTTTAACTCGGGACAGTAGCCGCGTATTGAAAAAAAACCCCCCCAAAAGGCAAGTTCAATGCTATATCCGGCTGCTGGATATAAAATTGAAAGGTGGAGAAAGGTGAGCTCCTGCGGGAGCAAAGTTTGGAAGCAGGCTCTTGGGAGAGACTGAGTGTGAGGGGCTGTGATTGACTCCTTGGGAATTCGGTTTGGGGAGTGATGGCCTATGTGGAAAGAAGAGAGAGTAGCGGAAGAATTTGCCGCTGGAAGGAGAGAAAAAAAAATTGTGGAGTAACTCGACGCTAGGAAAGTGGTTGGGAGTTGGAGGTGGGGAGAGAGCTGGAGGAGGGAGGGGATGGAGGAAAGAGCGGAGGCGTTCGACGCTTGAAGGAAGGGAAGAGATGCGGAGAAACTCGACGCTAGGAAAGAGAGGAAAGGAGATGGAGGAACTCAACGCTGGAAGGAGCGAAAAAAAAGAAATATCCAGAAATGGAGGGGATGGGGAGAGGGAGGGAGCAGTGAAGGTTCTTGTTGGAAGTGTAATGGATGAGGGGGTGGTCCGGGGAATAGGCTTGGTGTGACTCCGTGAGAGTCAAAGCTCTTGGACACTCCGAGGGAGATGAGCTGTGGTAGGTGGGAGTGAAAGGGGGAGGAAGCGGAGTATAGCTCGCGCTAAGACATAAGAACAAAGGGAGGAGTTAAAGCTAGCAATTTAAGGATAATGAAGAGAGGGTTTAGAGTAGCGCAGGAACTCAACGCTGGAAAGAAGAAAAGTTAGCGGAGGAACTCGACGCTAGAATAAAGGGAAAGTAGCGGAGAAATTCGACGCTGGAGGAAACTGGAGAGGGAAAATTAGCAAGGAAAAACTCGATACTGGAAGGAAGAAAGGTAGCGGAGGAACTCAACGCTGGAAATGAGAGAAAGTAGCAAGAAACTTAATGATAAAGGGAAGGAGAGGAAGAGGGAATGGCAGAGTCGTGCTCGTGCCCTTGGGATCTGGATGATGGATGTCGTCTGCTGAGAAACATCTGGGCTTCCTTAAGGTGGTACTGGCTGAGTCGGACGTAGGTTTTGAAGCCGTCTGATGACCAGCGGCCGAGGGTCTGGATTTCGTTTTTGGGGGAGCCCGTTGTGGGCTGCAGTCGTGGTGGCTCCGATTCTAAAGGAATGGCTGGAGAATGATTCGGGGAGAAAGCCAGATATGCCAAGTATTGTTTTAAGATGGTTTTGAAACCAAAAGCGTGTAACTGGACGATTAGCGTCATCAGTGAAAAGGGTGGAGGAAGGGTTGGGATCTTGGATTTCCTGAGCTGAAAAAAGGCTAGGAGGTTTGGAAGGGGTGTGTAGGGGAGGGAAGGTCGAAAATAAAGATGGAGTGACCTTTGCAGATTTGATCTGTTTTACTTTACTTGGTGAAGAAAGAAATGGTTTCTTTATCTTGCAAAGTTAGGTCGGAGATAGTGGGGTGGATGTGGGGGTTGAATTTGGATGTGATAGTGATTTCAGAGCATCTAAGGAAACCGAAAAAGCCTAGGGTAAACGTAGCGTCGAGGGTGCGAGCTGTGTGTAATGACTGGTAGCCTTTGTGTAAGGTATATATGCATTTGGAGAGAATGTTGAGTGTAAATGGTAGTGTGTTGGGGGGGTGGGGGTTCTGTATGCCTTTGATGAGAAATGTGGTTTGGGAATTGGATATGGCGTCTGAAGGGGATCCTTGAATTAGTTTGTGGAAAATTTGGATCCCGCTTAGATAGCTTCTGATGGAGCCAGCTTGGATGTGTTTGGAAACGTGTAGATGAAAAATGAATGAAGTGATGGTGAGGAGGGAAAAGGTGTTTGTATAGACTGTGGAAGTGTTTGAATGTATTCCATGCTGTGTGGTATGACTGGAGGGTTCTGGGGGCTACTGCTTGTAGGATGAGAGATATGGAAATTTGGCTGAGGTGGTGTAAGGGGTGATTTAAGGCAATATCATTTTTGAATAGGGAGGGACAGGTGTTGGATGAGGGTCCGCTTCTGGAGCCAATAGTTGAAATTTCTGGAAAGAGAAACGAGAGAGAGTCAGCAGTAGCATTTTTACAGCCTGGTACATGTTTAGCAGTCATTATAAATTGTTTTTTTGGCTGATGTCCAGACGAGGTGTCTTAGTAGTGGCATGAGTGACGGGGAGTGGGAACAGCCTTTATTAATGCATGGTACTGTAGCTTACTTGTCGCAGTGTACTAGGATGCTAGAGTGGACCAATCATCCCCACACAGGATGGCTGCGGCGACTACGGGGTATAATTCGAATAGAGCTGATGAGTTTGGGATTTTTAGAATATTGAGCATTTGGGGGGGCCATGTGGAAGTGAACCAATGCCCTTGGTAAAATCCCCCGAAGCCGACAGAGGGTGCAGTGTCTGTGAATAGACTGATGTCTATTGGGGATGAAATTAGGTTGCTATAGAAAAAGGAACAACCGTTCCATTGCTTAAGGAAAGATATCCATAAGGTGAGTTCGTTGCGACTGGGGTTGTTAAGAAGAACGGGGTCTTCCAAGTCGTGTACGGATGTGGAGAGCTGGAGAGGGCAAGTAATGAATGGGCGACCTCGGGGGATGATTCGCATGGTGAAATTTAGGTGTCCGAGGATGGAGAGGGGTTCACGTTTGTGTTTTCTTGTTCTCCGAGTAGATTAGCGAAAGGGAAATAATGCAATTGATTTCTTTTTCTCTTTCTTTTATAAGAGTCTAGTTTATACCCATAATTTGATAGAAGTGCTGGATTCGGATTTCTCTTCTGTGGGAGGAATTCCGAGGTCGGCAAAAACCTTTTGGGTGATCGCTAGTAATCTGGCAGGTGGCGAAAACAAGGGGGAGATTATTGCCCTTTAAGATGTGTTCTGGGAATAGTTAAAAGGACTTTGCCATAAGACTTCAGAGACAGGCCACAGGAGTATGTAAAAGATCTTGAATATAAAGGGGAGCCTGACCATGTAGAGAACTATATGTAATTACTAGAATCTTAAAACAAACTCTAAAACTAATAGGAAGCTAGTGAATGGCCTTAAGCACAAAAGTAATGTGGACCTCCTATGAGTGTTGGTTAAAAGTCTTGCAGTTGCATTCTGCACAACTTGCAATCACTTCAAAGATAAGTTCAGACAAATGTACAGAACATTATCCAATAGTGAAGAGATAACGGCATGCACAAGCATCTTCCTCTCTGGACATACTTGCTCAAAGTGATATTATAAAAAAAATTTTCTTTTCGACTTAGTCCCTTTGTTAATCAGGGGTCACTACAGCGTAATGAACTGCCAACATATCCAGCATATGTTTTACACAGCGGATGCCCTTCCAGCCACAACCCAACACTGGGAAACAACCATACACTCTTCACACACTACGGCCAATTTAGTTTATTCAATTCACCTATACCACATGTCTTTGGACTGTGGAGGAAACCGGAGCATCGGAGGAAACCCACGCGAACACAGGGAGAAAATGCAAACTCCACACAAAAATGCCAACTGACCCAGCCGAGGCTCGAACCAGTGACCTTCTTACTGTGAGGCAATTGTGCTACCCACTGCACCACCGTGTCGCCCCCATTTTATTTGAATTTTTTTTTTCTCTTTTACTTTCTATATTGTTTGTTAAACATTTAAACACAACGACTTGTTGTCCAACACAAATTTGGTCCAACAAACATTCACACAACAATTGACAAAAACATGCAATATACAAACAATGCATACAGAAGTATAGTAATAATAGATTAAAACAATTAAAAAAAAAAAAATACAAAAAAGGAAATAATAAAATCAAATACACAAAATACTGACCTGTTTTAATTAAATTAGTCTAATCCTCTTCAATTTAACGGTTTCCTGCAGAATTTATGTTTTTAAAATAATTCATGTAAGGTTGCCAGATTTTATAGAATTTGTCTTTTCTTTTTTAGGGAAAATCTGATTTTCTCCAGTTCCAAATGTTTCATTACATCCCTCATTAGATGTGTATATGTAGGAGCAGCTTTCTGTTTTCAGTTTAATAATGTTAATCCTCTGTGCTAGTAGACAGACTAATGGAACTATATTTTGTTCTGTACTGTTTTTAGCGATCTCAAGATCAGTAATGCCTAGAATTGCGATACGGTGATCTGGAGCTGTTGGATTTTGACCTATTTTTGAGAATATTTGAAAAATATTTTTCCAGTAAGATGATAATTTTGGGCAGCTATAAAACATTATAGCTACCAATTACATGCAGGGTCCACTTCTGGAAATATTTTACCAAGTTTCTGTTTGGACCAATGTAAACGATGTCTTTAAATTGTATGAGGCTGTGTCTTGCACATACACTGTAAAAGAAGATTCTGTAAAATCTACAATAAAATACTGGCAGTTATGGTTGCCAGAACATTTTTGTAAAAATAAATAAATATTTCTGTAAAACAGTTTTACAATGCAATGTTAATTTAAACTCCTTTGAGTTAATTTTTATTTGCAGAATCCCACACTTTAATTAGCATTTACTCACACTAAAACCAATAGTTTTATTGTCTAATTAATGTTAGCATATTAGTATTGAGAACCATTGATTTTTAAGTTTTTCCTACACAACTGAAGTACAAAGTCATTAAATGCATTACTGCGTTCAAGTGTGATTGTATTTAACAAACATATTTTTTTGTAGTAACTAGTTACATTTAAATAAAAGACAATGCAGCATAACACCAGCTACCCTTAGTTCATCTTGGACTTGAACACAGATGCTGCGATCCTGCACAGTGGTGACACAAAGCTTTTACAGCTTTTACAAAAATACTGGCAGCTGTGGTTGCCAGTAATCTACTGTTATTAACATTTTACATTAAATTCCATTTACAGAATATTTCTGTTAAAAATACATCCCACAGTGTACATTTCATCAAACAGATTTAACCCCTTAAATCCCAGAGCAAAATCCTCACTAGTGTTCTCACTACAGAGTGTTGAACACTAAGGCAGTGATGAAGTTAATGATTGTCATGGTCACAGAAGGCAGAGACGAAAGGATTAGTATTCAGGGTGTTTATTAAAACACAGTGAGAATCTTCACACCGTAGTGCGAGCAGGCATACGGATGAACACAATCAAGAAATGTAAACAGTCACTTCCCTTGGGTTTGAGCAAACAGGTCACAGGAGTTAGCCTCAATGATATTCGTTCATGGAAGAGAATCAGGGTGAGCACAAGGAGAGTATGACCATCCAACGATGATTCCAGCCGACGAGTGAACAGGAAGGGTGAGTATATATAGTGCGTGGGTGATGGCTGGAGCAGGTGAGTGTGTTCGGTAACAGGTGTTCGTGATTAGTAATCGGGTGATTGTGTGCGGTGTGTAGTGGATGGAGAGTGTGAATGGTGACTGGGGCTGATGGAACATGCAGAGCGTGTGACAATGATATAATCAATTGTCTAATTAAAGGAGGATTGAGAATTATTGATGAACAACTGTTAACAAGCAGAATCACTAAAAGAAAGAAAAACAAAACCCAATAACACAAATTACAACCAAAAACCAAAGATGAAATCAACTAAAAAAAACTCAAAAAATAAAAAAATAAAAATATATATTTTTTAAATTACACAATAGAAATAAATGTATTTTCTCTAGATCTCAGCAGAGGGTCATTAAACAACTCCACAAACATCAGGAGCTTCACTCATTATTAACCTTTGACTTTATTTCTCACACGTGAACAAAAGGTCTTAATGATTTTTTTGTTGTCACCATGATGGAAAACAGCATCTGCTTTAGTTGGGCTCTTCAACTTCCTATTTTAACACTAGTTTTTATACTGGTTTCTATATTTATATGTGCTAATTGTATTATTTACGAGATCCTCCCAGTTAGGGCGGTGATGCACTCCAGAGACATTGCCAAAAATCCCATCTGCCCACGGCCCGGGTGCTCATGCCTGGAGACCATGCGGCACCTGCTCTGGGAGTGCGGTGCGGTGAGGGCCCTGTGGACCACAACTGGCCCCTATACCAACGCAGCCTGCCAGCCTACCACATTGGTATCCTTGGGGTGGGCCAGGGCGCGAAGGATATAAACAAGCAAGACTTCACCATGCTCTGGCTTACCCAAAATGCCATCAAAAATACCATCTGGGCCACAAGGAACCTGCTGGTGGGTAAAGGCGTCATGGTACCCCTCCACAAAGCCAGTAAAATGGCAATATCCACACTACAGGGGTAACGGGCCAGGGTCACACGATGGGAGTCCTGCCCGTCCCCGTACTTGGCCGCCCGTAGATGCACCCTCACCACTCTGGCTACGGGAACAGCGGGCCGGAGGAGGGGGAGATCCGCTGTGCCCCAGACTGTGGCTGTTCTGGAGAGCTGGAGTGAATGGACTCGTTTTTTAAGACTCACTCTCCATCCTGCACAAGAGACTGGCTTTATCTTCTTGCTTGGATTTTATTTTTTACATTCGGTTGTTGCCTTTTAGTTTTTGGTTTTATTGACATTTTTTTTATTTTATTTCAGTATTGGTTTTATGGATTTTATCAAATGGACCTTTTTTTTTTACACACACATGGACTTTGAACACAAACACACACATGGACTTTTAACACACACACGCACACACACATGGACTTTTAACACAAAACACACCAAAAGAAACAATTAAGAAAAGAAGCACATTTTAACCTGAAAAGAGTTTTTTTGTTTGTTTTTTGTTTTTACAGTTCCTTTATGTTTTAAATTAGTAAAAAACTAAAGTTTGATTCTTGTTTTAGTGTTTTTTTTATGTATGTGATGTGTTTTAAAATATTGTGAAATAGGAAAATCCATGTTTTTAGGTCCTTTGTATCTTTTATTTCATTTTTCATCATTTGTTTTTTAACACAATACAATTGTTTTAAAAGAAAACAAAAATATTTATTTTAGGTCAGACAAAGTATTTATTAATTTATTTTATGATTTTA
>CAIGQW010010299.1:0-10527 GCA_903798125.1 Danio choprae
ATATAAAAATAAGAGTGATTCTGATGCACTTAAGAGGGATATGTGTACATCTCTACGTCTAATTTCAGATTTTAAAAATCAGGTGAACTTGTTTAAAGCAAAAGATTATTACAACATAATGTACTGTACAAATGTTCTTTAGAGTGAGAACTTCAATTTAACAAATAAAGTGCAATTCAGTTATCTAACTGTTAAGTTACTTAGTTAGCTTAGTTAGATTACTTACCAACATATGCCTTGCCAAACTATAATAAAACTTGAACATACAAACAAATGGGCAGAAAGAAGCAATGGTGCAACAAAAACACTAACAAATCACTCAAAAAATTGTGTTTAAATTTTGTTTTCACAAATTCACATTCTTCTTGGGTTTAAATGACTTTTACTCTGCAACTATTTCCAAATGTTTGAGGTGTTTAAGCTCCAAATGCTGTTTTCTTATTTTATTTGAAAATGTTGTAAAATAACCCTTAGTATTAGAAAGTTTTGTATTGTTTCATCGTTCTAAAACAAAACTGCACTGTAACATGTAATAGAGTTAACTTAGGAACTTAGTTAACTTAGTTCACTTGTGGAATCTGAAAATCAGCTCCTCAGTTTGAGTTGATAAAGCTGATAAAAAATAGTAGATAAACAAACTTGCATATTGCTAACTTAGTTCAGTTCTTGGCTCAGTCTGGTTAAGGAAATCTGAACAGTATATTTACATTTTAATAAACTCAAATAGATGCATATTTCACTGCATATTTTTCTAGGAATTTAAACAAACTTGCTAGGATATTAGGATTTAATATACTCAAGTATTAGTATCCCCTAGTTCAGGGATGCCCAACCCTGATCCTGGAGATCAACCTTCCTGCAGAGTTCAGCTGCAACCTTAATCAAAAAACATCTGTCTTTAATTACCAAATGCTCCTTCAGATCATACTTAGTTGGTTTAGTTGTGTTTGATCAGGGTTGCAGCTGAACTCTGCAGGAACAAAGATCTCTGGGAACAAAGTTAAACACCACTACCCTAGTTACTGTTACTAATTTGCATTAGTTTTATCAACTCACAAATCTACTTGTTAAATGTATCACTATTCAATCAATCAGTATCCACAAGTTCCCCAAGTACAATCATCTAATTATATTTACAATGGTCCATTAAAACTCAGATAAACACTTAATAATCTAAGGATTGTGTAGTCTTTATTTGACACTGGGGATTTTGCGGTATATATGTTTACTTATTTTGATGATTATTATTATTTTTTAATTTTCATCAATTTAGTCCAGATCTGGAAATTTGGAGACCAGGACAACACCTTAAAGTTTTCATTATGATCTTCAAACTACTCCTGAAGAATGTGTTCAGTGTTTCAGGTGCATGTTTATGCTGAAAACAGATGTAATGAAGGGTATCAGGTACCAGGTTCATATCCATCCATCCACCAGAGCTTCACACTCCCTCCACCAGTGTGTTATCATCCCACATCCTGGCCCATCCTTTTGGAACTGGCCTTTGTCAAAGTTGCACAGATCTGTTTTCCTGCCCAATTTTACAGGATCTGGATTAAAAGAACGAATTGCTTGCTTTCCATCAAATCTACTTAGACCCATAAACTGCTTGTTGTCTTGCTGACCAATCACGCAGTGACTCTTGAGACACTGTTTTTAAGTAGAAAGCAAGTATAGCAAATTGTGTTAATCATGCAACTTTCAGAAGTCTGGTTTCCATTACTGATGTGTGCTTTACTTTTGCAACATTTTCTAAATGTTCACTTGCAAAATGACTCTGTTTCCATTAACAGATGTTATGTGGCTCAAACATATGTTACGCAACTTATCTCGCCATAAGTCAATCCAAACAATCACTTGGCAAAAATGGCAAAAGTTATGGATGTTGGTAGGTTTACATATATAACAGCCATATATTTATACTAGCATGTTTAATTTTTTGTCAGTCCTCCTCTTTGGATTCCATCACAACTGTGATGCTGACTAGTAGGAGCACAGAAATTCCTTCATAACACAAACATGGTGAAACACAAGACAGATGATGGTTCTGGTGGTGCAAGGTGGAATCAATCAATGGAGGAATGGCAGCAAAACGTCTGTCTTTATTAACCTTTTCACTGGTAAGTTTAGAATATCTCAGCTGTCTTCCTGGAGCAAGTGTTTTTAACATTTACATTTACTGTATAAGGTTTAGCAGATGCTTTTATCCAAAGCAACTAAGGGTGTACTCACATTAGGCCACCTGAACTGTGTCCAGGAATGTTTGAGCCCCATATACTGGTTTGTTTGACTAGTGTGAGTGCTCCATAGCGCAGTTCAGTTGGCCAGAGCATTTGTACACATGAAACTGAAGACACAACGTAATTTTTAATGGACTGTTCCATACGGATTTTTTACTTTTCAACGAACAAGAGCTGTCATAGTTTATCAAAGATGCAAATCCAGCTGCCACCTTCAGCAAACCTCCTAATACATGCAGCACAATGACTTTTATGAACATTTATGAGCGTCAATAGCAGTAGATCTGTGCTGCAAAACATTCAGCCATGCATTCCAAACGACTCAACAATATAACTATAGTAATCTCCACTGTACTGAAAGCACTGGAATCTCTTTTTGTTTTCTTCTAAAATGTTGCATCAATGATGCAAGTGTGCTTCATTCATTCATATGAAATTAAATTAATCAATTATTTGTATTATTATTATAATACATTATTATAATACATTATTATATTAAAGAAAAAGAGCTAGCTTTATCAAAAGCAAAACTAAATTATATCTCAAATCAAAGAAATGTTTTTCAATGACAAGTGGATGTTTCATATGAATTTATAAGATGTGTCCACATTTTGTCACTGCCAGACATGTAATAAATTAGCCAATATAAGGGGCCGCTGTTACCACAGTCCACCTCTGCACAGTACATCAGTGTCTGACAGGTTCAGGTACGTTTATAGTTTTACAATATTTTAAATACTGATGCTAAAATGGACTGTGTCACAACCATGATGTCTACAGCATTATCCAATGTCATGTCTGAAGCAGTTTGCATTAGCATCTAGCATCAACACAATAGCAAAACAAATACTACATAAATTATAAGATGACAAACTCTAAACTCTACAATACAAAAAAGTCTTAAAGATTTTCTTACATCTGAATCTTGAAAAAACTTTAATGTAAATTTTCAATACAGACTGTTTGTTGTGTTTGTTTTAATGAAGTAATTGATGGATTCAGTATATATGCTATTTAAAATGACTACAAATTGACAATATGTGTCAACTCAATCAGATCTGTCATCTACATCAGATAAATATGTCGATATTTCATTTTACAACCCCAAATCAGAAAAAGTTGGGACAGAATGGAAAATGTAAATAAAAAAAGTAGTGATTTCTAAATTTACTTTGACTTGTTTTTCATTGCAGACAATACAACAAACATTAATTTTTAAAAGATTCCTCATGCATCTATAATTGATATCACCACATGGGCTCAGGACTACTTTGGCAAACCTTTGTCAAGTACCACAATATGTAGTTTCATCCACAAATGCCAGTGAAAACTGTACTGTGCCAAAAGGAAGCCCTATGTTAACAGTGTCCAGAAGCACCGTCGACTTCTCTGGATTTAGAGGCATTTGGGATGGACCACCACACAGTGGAAATGTGTACTGTGGTCAGATGAATCAGTATTTCAAGTATTTTTGGGGGGGAATGGACAAGGTGTGCTCTGGACCAAAGAAGAAAAGGATCATCCAAACTGTTACCAGCAACAAGTCCAAAAGTCAGGGTCTGTCATGATATGGGAATGTGTCAGTGCCCTTGGCAAAGGTACCATTAATGCTGAAAAGTTCATAGAGATTTTGGAGCACAATATGCTGCCTTCTTTTCCAGGGACGACCATGCATATTTCAACAAGACAATGCAAAACCACATTCTGCACTGCAAAGTCCTGGCTGCGGAGGAAGAAGATAAAGGTACTTGACTGGCCTGTCTGCGGTCCCGACCTGCCTCCAATAGAGAATGTGTGGCACATTTCGAAGCACAAAATGCGACAACGTAGACCCTGTACTGTTGCCCACCTTAAGACTTGTTTGCAGGAAGAATGTGACAAAATTACACCTCAAACACTTCATCACTTGGTGTCTTCAGTCCCTAAATGCTTTTTAAGTGTTATGAAAAGGAATGGCAACATTACAAAGTGGTAAATGCTTTACTGTTACAACTTTTTTTGAAATGTGTTACAAGAACCAAAATTGTTTTTTAAATGTTTATTTAAATAAAAAATCATGAGGAACACATTGAATAAATTACTTTTTGAAATCACTACTTTCTTTTTTTATTTGCGTTTTCCATACTGTCCCATCTTTTTCTTATTTTAGGTTGTACTATTTTATATTTATTGATTAATTTCTGGTCCCGTGAAAATTTTATCAAATGTAATGCTAACATGAGAACGTTTTAAAATGTTAAAAACATTTTGATTGCTGTCTAGTGTCTGATGATGTGTACAATATCTGTTTGTAAAATAATCAAAAAAGTATTGGCAGTTTATTACAAAGTTTTGTATTATAATTTACAACACCAATACGGACACTATGTAATTTCAAACTAAATGTCAATAAAACTAACTCTTTAAAACTTTTCAAAATCAAACATTATTAGAGGAAAGATCAAGGTCCCATAATGCAATTCATAAATAAACAGAAAACACACATGTACACAAAATACAGTAAATTATTCTTTTTGTAATTACACTATATGTTTTGTCCCACTTCTTAAGAATTGGTGATATAAATAAACAAATAAAACAATAAGCAAAGTCATTAGTTAACATTCGTACAGTATATTTTAGTTGATGTTCATTCTTAGAGTCATCCAATATTCCCTTCTCACAACAGTTACAATGCTCTTAAAGAGACAGTTCACCCAAAAATGAAAATTCTGTCATCATTTACTCACTCTCGCCTTTTTCAAACCTGTTTAAGATTCTTTCATTTCTTTTACACAAATATTCATTTAATATTTTAAAGAACGTTGGAAATCAGCAGTCATTGTGCGTTGATTCACTGTTGTTTAATAAACACCACGAACTCTAACTACCTGTCCTCTCTTCCAACCCTCTTTCTATGGCCAATTCACCTCTCTCTCACCCCATGAGTGTTTGGTGTTGCGCTCACCCCTCTCACCGTGCACGATGAACTCATCACCCTCAGCCAACAAAACCTCACCATCCACGAGTACACTCTACACTTCCGCACCCTAGCGGCCAGCAGCGGGTGGAATCTGCTGCTGGACGCCTATCGCAAAGGACTGAAACCCAGCATTCGCCACCAAATGGTAATATATGATGACAGTGCAGATCTGGAAGTCTTTATAAAAAAGGCTATCAGCGTCTCCCAACACCTCTCTGCCTGTCCCACCACCATGTCTAACCTCAGCACATCTTCATACTGTCGTCCATCACCGACTCCTGCCGTTGACGAACCCATGGAAACAGACAGGTACCATCTATCCGCCAGGGAATGTCAACGCCGGGTACACAATAGGCTCTGCCTATACTGTGGAGAAGCCACCCACCTCATCTCTGGCTGCCCAGTTCGCCCTACTCGTCCAATGGTGAGTGCCTTCTCCATCACCCCATCTGTCTCCAACATACCTCATATCACCGCCTCCCTAACTATTAACTCTTGTACCTTCCCCATTCATGTCCTGGTGGACTCCGGAGCGGCAGGAAATTTCATCTCCTCTCACTTTGTCACCAAACATCGCATACCCACCGTACTCAACGAAACCAGGTACCAGATCTACACCATACAGGACTCATCATTGGGCGATGGTAAGATCACCAAGCGAACTCGCCAAGTCACACTCCTCACTCCTCCTCGTCACACCGAGAAAATCACCTTGCTGGTCCTACCGAGGGCCAACGTGGATGTGGTACTGGGCAGACCATGGCTTATTCAACACCAACCTACCATAAACTGGAGCACCGGAGAAATCCAAAGCTGGAGTGAGTCATGTGCTGAACACGCCCACCAACCTTCCAGACATAAACCCACATCTAGCCACTCTTCACTCCCCCTTCAGGCTGCCATCGTGGGGAGCCCGACGACAGACATCATCGACACCATCCCCTCTACCTACCACTCCTTCCTCGACGTCTTCAAAGAGCAGGCCACACGACTACCCCCTCACAGGCCCTGTGATTGTAGTAACGACCTGCTGCCCAATGCCAAGCTTCCACACGGACATATCTACCCGCTCTCCCGTCCTGAGCATGAGGCTATGGAGAGCTACATTAAAAAAGCCCTGCTCCAGGGGTTCATCAGGCCCTCCACGTCACCTGCCGCATCGAGCTTCTTCTTCGTCTCCAAGAAGAATGGAGGACTCCGGCCGTGTATAGATTACCGGGTGCTGAACGAGGCCACCGTTAAGTTTGCCTACCTGCTTCCACTCGTGCCAGCAGCTCTTGAGGAGCTCCGGGAGGCACGAGTCTTCAGCAAACTGGACCTCCGCAGTGGCTACAATCTCATCCGTATCTGAGAGGGAGATGAGTGGAAGACCGCCTTCATAACCCTCACTGGCCACTATGAGTATCAGGTGATGCCCTATGGACTTGCTAACAGTCCTTCTAATTTCCAGAACTTTATGAATAACATCTTCAGAGACCTCCTTCACCACTTAGTCATAGTGTACATCGACGACATCCTTATATACTCTCGCAACCTGGAAGACCAACATACTCATGTGTGCCAGGTACTTCAGCGCCTCAAGGAGCACCACCTATACCTGAAAGAGTTTCACCACTCCACCATCTCCTTCCTCGGGTATGTGATCTCCGCTGCGGGGGTCCAAATGGAATCCGCTAAGGTAGAGGCTGTGAACAACTGGAAGGAGCCCCAGACAGTTAAAGAGCTCCAGAGGTTTCTTGGCTTCGCTAACTTTTATCGGAGGTTCATTAAGAACTACAGCCTCCTCTCTGCACCATTATCATCCCTCCTTAAAGGAGGTAAGCGTACCATTTCCTGGGGCTCTGAAGCCCGTCACGCCTTCACGCTCCTCAAGAGCAAATTCACCTCGGCACCCATCCTCAAGCACCCCGATCCTACATGGCCCTTCGTCGTTGAAGTCCATGCGGCAGATGTGGGAGTAGGTGCTGTACTCTCCCAGTGGTCCCGTGGAGCAAAATTACGTGATTGGAGACCGCAAACTACTCGCCATAAAACTGGCCCTCGAGGAGTGGCGGCACTGGCTCGAAGGAGCTCAATTCCCCTTCACCGTCATCACTGATCACAAAAACCTGCAATACCTTCACTCCGCTCAACGTCTTAATGCCCGACAAGCACGATGGTCACTCTTCTTCGCACGTTTCCACTTCACCATAACCTACCAGCCGGGACCCAAAAACTGTAAAGCCGATGCCTTGTCCCGCATGTACTCACCTGACTCCATTCAAGACACTCCCGAACCAGTCCTACCTCCCTCCATCTTCCTAGCACCCATCCTATGGAAGGTCGATGAAGAGATCCGTGCCGCTACCCTCGAGGAACCTGCACCGCCTGAACTTCCCCAAGGCCTAACTTACGTACCCGCCAGTCAGCGACTCCCACTCCTCAGTAGTGCGCACACATCCCTCGGCTCAGGACATCTGGGCAGCAGGCCTACAGGAGAAATATTGCTGGCCGGGCATGGCCCGAGATGTCTCCCAGTATGTTCGAGGGTGTTCGGTCTGTGCCATCACTAGCACCCCACACCAACTCCCTGAAGGCAAGTTGCAACCACTACCCATTCCTTGCCGACCCTGGACACATATAGGCATTGATTTTGCAACCGACCTACCTCCGTCTCAAGGCTTCACCACCATACTGGTAGTCGTGGATCGCTTCTCAAAAGCCTGCAAACTCATCCCACTCAAAACCGCTTTAGAAACTGCAGAATCCCTCTTCCAACACGTCTTCTGTAACCACGGCCTACCAGAAGACATAGTGTCTGACCGAGGACCACAGTTTATTTCCAGGGTCTGGTGAGCCTTCTTCCAGCTCCTGGGTATCACCATCAGCCTCTCCTCTGGATACCACCCTCAGACCAATGGCCAGACCGAACGGAAGATCCAGGAGATCTCCCGTTACCTCCGGACATACTGTGCCCAACACCAGAATACCTGGAGCCAGTACCTACTGTGGGCCGAGTATGCCCAAAACTCCCTACGGTAAGCCTCCACCGGACTAACATTGTTTCAATGTGTCCTAGGTTACCAACCCGCGCTGTTCCCATGGACCGGCGAGTCCTCTGAGGTACCCGTGGTAGATCACTGGTTCCAGGAGAGCGAGAGGGTGTGGGACTCAGCTCACGTCCATCTCCAGCAAGCAGTTCGGTGGCACACTGACACCGCCAATCGCCGCAGGCTACCCAACCCTGTCTACCACCCTGGAGACAAACTCTGGCTGTCCACAAAAAACATCCACCTCCGACTGCCCTGCAAGAAGCTGAGTCCCCGCTACATAGGGCCATACACCATACACTCACAAATAAATCTCGTCATATACCGCCTCAACCTACCTCCACATTCACGCATATCCTCAGCCTTTCACGTGTTCTTGCTCAAACCTTACACTGACCCTGTTCCTCCTCCTTCCACAGAACCGGAACCGCCTCCCCCTCCAGCACAACCCGAGATTCTAGGAGAGAACATCTATAGAGTCAAGGAGATTCTCAACTCCCGGCGGCGGGACGGCCGCATCCAATACCTTATCGACTGGGAGGGATTTGGCCCCGAGGAGAGGTCATGGACACCCCGAGATGACGTCTTAGACCCTACTCTCCTCGAGGAATTCCACCGACAACATGCCAACCGCCCTGCTCCCCGAGGCCGTGGTCATCCTCGTCGCCGGTCTAGGGTGCCAGGAGTCAGGGGGGGGCGGGGGGTTACTGTCACACACTCTGCAAGTTCCATCAGCCCCAGTCACCATTCACAGTCACCATCCACTACACACTGCACACAAAAGCAAGAAGGTCGCTGGTTCGAGCCTCGGCTGGGTCAGTTGGCATTTCTGTGTGGAGTTTGCATGTTCTCCCCGTGTTGGCGTGGGTTTCCTCCGGGTGCTCCGGTTTCCCCCACAAGTCCAAAGACATGCGGTATAGGTGAATTGGGTAAGCTAAATTGTCCGTAGTGTATGAGTGTGAATGGGTGTGTATGGATGTTTCCCAGGGATGGGTTGTGGCTGGAAGGGCATCCGCTGCGTAGAACATATGCTGGATAAGTTGGCGGTTCATTCCGCTGTGGCGACCCCAGATTAATAAAGGGACTAAGCCGAAATGAAAATGAATGAATGAATGAATTATTTATTATTATTAAAAAATATTACAAGAACATTGTAGCTGAAGTCGTCAAACTAATGTAAACAGAGAAGGACAGAAGGAAGCCAAAGCAAATGTTCAGACTTTGATTGAAGATTACCAAAACAAACTTTTTTTTCAGTGGATTAACTTGCACCAATTAATTATTCACCTAAAGAATAACAATGTGTGCTACCAAAATAAGCATTGTACATTTTACACAGAATGTAATGTCTTAAATTAAACTATATGTTACTCTACACACTGTTTTTAATGGTTACATTGTGGGTTACCAAAAAAAAGCATTTCTTTATTTAGGAAGTGAGAATGAAATTAGCCACAGCACTTGTTTGCTGCATGTACGCTCTGTTGCTCATCTCTCAATCTTCAGGGTGTGTTCAGGCTACAAGAGGAACCACAAAAGAATATATAAGACTGTAATAATGCAACTAACTATAAATCCATTACCTATTTTTACAATGCCTAAACTCATTTATTATTTTAACATGAAAAATATGGTCAGCTAGTGGTAAGCCATCAAATTCCCATATAACACAAAACAATAATTTAGTGCAGTAAAAGTTGCAGTAGTTCCCATATTTATTGTTCCCTAAGGAGACCTGTACCATAAATGCTTCTTTTTAATTATGCCTTGACTTTCTATCAGTAGGAGGAGAGAAGAAGCTCATTCCCACAAGTGCTGTGCAGCAGGGGGTGTGGCCCTGCCCACCTTAATTGTCTCTCTTGTCATTGGTCTTCCTAAAAGCTGCTGCCAATTCAAAACCACCAGCCAGTCTCTGCGCTTCCCCCACAAGCCCCAGACAGCGTGAAGAGAGAGAAGAATCAGCAGAGGAACAGCATGCCGGCGTACAGCACCAACATGAGGCTCAAGTTCCCCATTCTGGCCTTGATTCTGGAAATCATCACCATTGTCCTGTACGCCCTGTTTGTGGTTTACGACACCGGGGATGACAAAGGACATGGGGATCATCATGAAAAAAGCAATCAAACTGCAAATCCAATGACTCTTTATCCCAGTATGTATCTTACCATTTTTATGCTTTTTTTATATCAACTTAGTTTAGATCTGAAGATGAGTTTAAATGGTATTTTACTAACTTTACTTATCTATTAACATTTTACATTTGGTTATATTTTGGTTATATTTACACAATTATAAT
>CAIGQW010010312.1:0-14773 GCA_903798125.1 Danio choprae
ACACTCTTCTCTCATCCCCCTTCCTTACTTTAGCACTATATTCTCTGATCACTAACAGTGCCTTTGTACAATCAGCACATTTCGTGTGTATTGCCTCTTCTTGTTGAATCGCTGAATGCCTGCTCAGTTGTAAGTGGCTTTGAGTTTCTGCCAAATGCCTAAATGTAAACTGTAATAAGCCACTAGGTTAATCGTGAGATTTGGTCCCTATACTAAAGTTTCACTGTGCTTTTGTTATCAGGGATCCTGACACATTTCTGTTGGACTGGAAAAAGATCCGCGCTACTGATGGAGGATGGCTGGTGTTTGACATTACAGCCACCAGCAATCACTGGGTCCTGAACCCGCAGCAGAACATGGGCCTTCAGCTGTGTGTGGAGACTACTGACGGTAGGACACCACTACACATACGTCCTTATTCATTACATTTAATATGTCATGATAATGAACATTCAAAACACTGACGTCATGGGAAAATCCAATTACTGTAAATAATTACTTATTATTGGCGTGGGTTTCCTCCGGGTGCTCCGGGTTCCCCCACAGTCCAAACACATGCGCTATAGGGGAATTGAATAAACTAAATTGATTGTAGTGTATGAGTGTGTGTGTGTGTGAATGTGAGAGTGTATGGGTGTTTCCCAGTACTGGGTTGCGGCTGAAAGGGCATCCGCTGTGTGAACATATGATGGAATAGTTGGCAGTTCATTCCGCTGTGGTGACCCCTGATAAATAAGGGACTAAGCCAAAGGAAATGAATGAAGGGATGAGTTTCTAGATAAGTATATAGTTTCTAGTTAACTAACTAGATAGTTTTTTTAGGACTATCTAGTTAATTTCTTTAATGATGCATCACATGGTTAATGGGTTAGTCACTGAATGAGAAGGGAGTTTAAATATACGGGAATGTGTTTTATATTGAATATTACTTTACAATGGTACATCTGCCAGATAAACGTTACTCCATGTTAATCATTTGCTGGGGAATTTATTAAATAATAACCAGTTGGTCACTTTAAAGGCACTATAATATTTTAGTGTCCTTCCCAGCAGACAGCGCTTTATTGCTTTAATTATTGTTGCATTCGCTTTTTACTGGAAATAAGAACCATGAAGTGCAGCTGTTTCCATTTTCCTTTCATTATTTCAGCCTAAAAACAGACACGTTTACCGATGTGAGACTTCACAAAAGTATCATCTTTGAGTCACGGCTACACCCAGTTTTTCCTCTTTCTTAAATGGGAACCCGATGCTGTGCAGTCGCCTGGTTTTTAGGATCATTTTTCAGCTCACTTTGACATGTAGACAATCACTACAGTATCTGTGTGTGGACCGTAGAAGCCGTCATACACAGTTGTGATGATTTACCACCCAAGAAGAGGTTTCCATGTCTCACTCGTGGCTGTTTGACTAATGCGGATCTCTGTAATCAGATGCAAACATTCGTCTGCTTTCCAGGTAGAAGCATCAACATGAAATCCGCTGGCATCATCGGCAGGAATGGACCCCAGTCCAAACAACCGTTCCTGGTGGCTTTTTTCAAAGCCAGCGAGGTTTTGCTTCGTTCTGTGAGAGCCACGGGAAGCAAGAGGAAGAGCCACAACAGAAACAAAAGCAAAACACAAGCGAAATCAACACCAGCTCTCAAAAGCGGAGGTACAGTGGAGCTTTAGTGTATTCAAAAACGTTCACATTCAATGTAAGCAATGTTAGCCGAACTTCCAGCAATAAATCAGCTTAGTTCACACCTGATTTAGATGACCAACACCACCTTGTTAGAAGACATCTCAGTGCAGGAACTGTATTCAGATTGACATGCTCCCTACATAGTATTCACTCCTCTTTGTCGTACATGGGAAACTGTTTTTAAATGAAGTGTACTTCAAGATCAGCCAAAGATTTGCACTACGCTGTTTCTTTGAAGCATCTTCAGGAAAAAATGATTACAGAAGTGTGACGGGTTATTTTAAAGGTGCTGTATGTAAGTTGGCGCCTCAGTGGTTAGTACTGTCGCTTCACAGCAAGAAGGTTGCTGGTTTGAGTCTCGGCTGGGCCAGTTGGCATTTCTGTGTGGACTTCTCCCTGTGTTAGCTTGGGTTTCCTCTGGGTGCTTCGGTTTCCCCCACAGTCCAAACACATGCGCTATAGGTGAATTGGATTGACTAAATTGTCTGTAGTGTGTGTGAATGAGTGTGTATGGGTGTTTCCCAATACTGAGTTGTGGCTGGAAGGGCATCCGCTGCTTAAAACTTATGCTGAAATAGTTGGTGGTTCATTCCACTGTGGCAACCTTTGAAATAGAGACTAAGCCGAAGGAAAATGAATGAATGAATTAATGTATGTAAGTTTTTGATCATAAATAATACCCTAATGTTTGCAGATACTTAAGAAACAAAAGCCTCTGCTAAATGACTGAATGCTAAGTGAACGTACTTGTTTATCTGAAAAACTAGCCATTCATTCTCCTTTGAAAATGTGCGGTCTGTGTCGGAATGTCGGCCTTTGTTTTGGTCTCTATAACCAGCCCACTGCCAGTTTCATTCATTTTCTTTTCGGCTTAGTCCCTTTATTAATCTGGGGTCGCCACAGCGGAATGAACCGCCAACTTATCCAGCATATGTTTTACGCAGCGGATGCCCTTCCAGCTGCAACCCATCACTGGGAAACATCCACACACACTCATTCACACATACACTACGGACAATTTAGCTTACCCAATTCACCTATACTGCATGTCTTTGGACTTGTGGGGGAAACCGGAGCACCCGGAGGAAACCCACGCCAACACGGGGAGAACATGCAAACTCCACACAGAAATGCCAACTGACCCAGCCAAGGCTCGAACCAGCGACCTTCTTGCTGTGAGGCGTTCGTGCTACCCACTGCGCCACCGTGAGGCCCTCCCACTGCCAGTTTAACCGTTTATATTTCAGCACTCTTGGTTGCATTGGTGTATTTCAGTCTTGAAGGCTGACACTGTGACCCCCAGAAGACACTAGCAGCCTCCAAAATGAGACGCAGATTCAGAGTTATAAAGATCCACATGAGGTGCTTTGATTTTGCAAACAATTCTATATTATAAATATAAATATAAATGATATTATAAATGTAAACATTAGTTATTCCGCTTTACAGTGTAAGGCTCGATTTTCAGGCATGCTTGTGATCTAATAGTGTCATCAATCTAGCAACCTTTGTGTGCGTCAAGTTGGAGGAGGAAGAGCCTGGTAAAAAAATAAGGCCCAATCCTTATTCTCCCCCTTAGTCCTTCCCCTTACCCCCATCTCTCATTTTGTCCATTCACGTAAAGGGTTTGGGGCGTCCCAATTCTCTTTAGCTTAAAGGCAAAGGGCTAAGGGGAAGGGCTGGATAGCCCTTGAAACGTAGATTTTCCAGGACCACACTAGAAACCAAGGGGTACGAAATTTTCCCAGAATACACCAGCTACAATGGCAACATGGCTGCACACGCCAGTCAGGAGATGCACAAATTTAAGTATGCTTTGGCATTATTAGGAACTTTTACAACAAACAGGCATATGTTTTAATACATACACAACAGCGTTCGTGTTTTACGGTCATGCTTTTAAAAAAGGATTTAAACCCCCCTGCTAAATTTGGCTATCTATAATCCATGATAATAACTCCTGTATCGTAGTCCCACAACATACTTTCATATCGGTCACTCGAATCCCCTGTCAGAAAAGTCTAGTGGCTGGGAATGATCTTTTTATAGTGTCTGCCGTAACGCTCATGTTGTTTTCTTGTGTTTACATAGGTGAATATGGCCACGGTGTAAATACACAGTACAGTTTACGATCTTATTGCCATGTTCTATTGTTATAATAACATGCTATCGTTGCCTTTGGTGATTTCCTGAAGATAAATCCCCCCAAAATTGCAACTGGAATAACTACAGCAGTCGCGATCGTCGATCTCATATGAAGTAAGAGCTTGTGACGACATATGATGACGTGTGTGGGTTTTGTCCCATTTATTAGGGGTAGATTGAAGCCCTTCCCCTTCACACCCCTTCACAAGGGCCAAGGGGAACGGGTAGGGGTACAAAACTAGAATTAGGATTGGGCCTAAACCTGCAATTGGATTGCAATACCTAGATTAACCACTAGTTGTCAATCTTACACACTGCACCTTTGAACGTAATCATGAGACTTGCATAAGTCACATCTTACACACTTTAATACCCTTTGAACATGCGTCTGCCGAATTGCAATCATGGCAGAATATGTTCACTTCGTAGGGCACTTATGGTTGAATGGAACAAACCTCTGAAGTGGTAAGAAATACATACAAAATATGCAGAGGGTGGGCTCGCAAGTACCAGGATTGAGAACCACTGGCTCACTGTACCTGCAGAGCTTACCTGATGTTAGGTGAATGTATGGCCCAAATCACAGTATTTACTGCATTCAGAGTCTGTATACAAAGCGGCGGTGGCAGCTGCAAACAGAGAGCACAGCGGGCCCACACACACTCCTAGACTAAACACCAGCACTGCTTCAGTGTCTGAACACTCAACATCCGCTTTGTGCCGTTATCTAGATCAGAACACCAGCGAACAGAGGCAAGCCTGCAAGAAACATGAACTCTACGTCAGCTTCCGGGACCTGGGATGGCAGGTAAACACTCGCTAGGGTTTAGTCGATTACAGAGTGCTTTGATGCAGACAATTCATCTCTGACTGTCTCTCGTTTCAGGATTGGATTATTGCTCCAGAAGGCTACGCAGCCTTTTACTGTGATGGAGAATGCTCATTTCCACTGAACGCACATATGAATGCCACAAATCATGCCATTGTGCAGACCTTGGTAAGTATCTGTTTTTTTTGTTTGTTTTTTTTTTAGATTTATTTATTAAGTAGATAGGACAGTATTTCAGACAGGAAGCGAAGTTGGAGAGAGAGAGGGGGTAGGGACGGAAAATGTCCTCGAGCCGGGATTCGAACTCGGGACGCCCTGAAGTGCTACTGCACCATATGCAAGTGCCTGAAGTGCTACTAACCCCTAGGCTATTGCGCCGACAGTATCTGTTTTTAACACCAGAACTACACGAGTTCTCCAACTGCTAGATTGACCACTATAAGCATGTGAAGCTTCTATTAAAAATATACACTGTAAAACAACTACAAAAACCATTATATTACAACCCCAAATCAGAAAAAGATGAGACCGTATGGAAAACCCAAACTAAAAAGAGAAAGAAGGGATTTCTTAATTTACTTTGACTTGTATTTATTGCAGACGATACAACAAACATTACTCAATGTGTTTGAAACAGGTGATGTCAACATGTGATTGTCATTATGATTTGGTTCAAAAGCAGCATCCAAGAAAGCTCTAGTCCTTTAGAAGCAAAGATGGGCCGAGGACCGCCAGTTTGCCAACAAACACATGCGAAAATTATTGAAATGTTTAAAAACAAAGTTCCTCAAAGAAATATAGGAAGACATTTGGATATTTCAGCTTCAACAGTGCAGAACATAATTAAAAGATTCAAGGAATCTGGAGGAATTTCAGTGAGTAAAGGACAAGGGCGCAGGCCTAAGCTGAACAATTGTGATCTCCGATCCCTCAGGAGGCGCTGCATCAAGAGTCCTCATTCATCTATAAGCCATATCACCACATGGGCTCAGGACTACTGTGGCAAACCTTTGTCAAGTACCACAATACGTAGTCACATCCACAAATGCCAGTGAAAACTGTACTGTGCCAAAAGGAAGCCCTATGTTAACAGTGTACAGAAGCGTCGTTGACTTCTCTGGGCTCGGAGGCATCTGGGATGGACCATCACACAGTGGAAACGTGTACTGTGCTCAGATGAATCAGTATTTCAGGTATTTTTGGGAGAAATGGACGTTGTGTGCTCCGGACCAAAGAAGAAAAAGATCATCCAGACTGTTACCAGCAACAAGTCCAAAAGCCAGGGTCTGTCATGGTATGGGGTTGTGTCAGTTCCCTTGGCAAAGGTAACTTGCACTTCTGTGATGGCACTATTAATGCTGAAAAGTACATAGAGCACAATATGCTGCTTTCTTTTGCATACATATTTCCATAAGACAATGCAAAACCACATTCTGCACACATTACAAAGTCCTGGCTGCGGAGGACGAGGATAGAGGTACTTTACTGGCCTGCCTGCAGTCCTGACCTGTCTCCAATAGAGAATGTGTGGCGCATTTTGAAGTGCAAAATGTGACAACGAAGACCCCGTACTGTTGCCCACCTTAATACTTGTTTGCAGGAAGAATGGGACAAAATTAGGCCTAAACAACACTTCATCACTTGGCGTCTTCAGTCCCTAAACGTCTTTTAAGTGTTGTGAAAAGGAACAGCAACATTACAAAGTGGTAAATGCTTTACTGTTTTTGAAATGTGTTGCAAGAACCAAAATTGGAGTACACGTTTATTTTGAAAACAAAAAACAACTATAAATCATGAGGAACACATTAAATAATGTTTATTGTGTCATCTGCAATGAAATACAAGTCCAGGTAAATTTAGAAATCACTACTTTCTTTTTTTTTTATTTGCGTTTTCCATACTCTCCCAAGTTTTTCTGATTTGGGGTTGTATTTCAAACTATTAAAATGTCAATAAAGTCACTTTGTTAAACTGTAGAGTCGAATTTTCAACATCAAAAGTCAACAGGGCAGAGATCAACATCCTTAAATAAAATTAATATATATTTTTTACAGTGTAGCTGTTACTAAACCGCCCCTGAAGGTGTGTACCTCAATGTTTTCTTCCTCACAGTGAGCATGTTGTTTTTGAACGTTTGAAAGACATGTCGGAGGTTATGCTTTTACTATCAGAAAGTTATGTTTTTGTTAGCAAAAAGTTGCTAGGCATCAGATGTTCAACACAAATTCAACCCATATTCAAAGCCACAGGAAAAAGTAGCAGATGCTGAAATGCATGAGGTTAATTTTGGCCATTCAGAATCAGAATCAGAAAGAGCTTTATTGCCAGGTATGTTCACACATACGAGGAATTTGCTTTCGCGACAGAA
This sequence comes from Danio choprae, assembly GCA_903798125.1. Lineage (NCBI taxonomy): Eukaryota > Metazoa > Chordata > Actinopteri > Cypriniformes > Danionidae > Danio > Danio choprae. The sequence goes on from CAIGQW010010312.1 coordinate 7,029, forward strand.
GCTTCTACAGTGCAGCAGAATTACAGAGACAGAACAACAAACAGATCATAAATATATTTTAAAAATAGAAGTAAGTAGTGAATGCAGATATGCAGGTTGACAAGTGTATGTACAGGTATATTACTATATACAGCGTTATATGTGCAGCTATTATGTGCAAACTGGCATGTAAAGTATGTTTTAAATAAGCGTATGTGTCTAAAGTGTATAGCAAGTGTAGAAATACTGTCATTTTAATAAAATAACAATGTTCAAATGAAATATGCACACATTTAGGAAACGTCTACCGAACAGCACCCATTCTTGTCTTAGGACAGTTTTGAAAAACCTTTTTCATCCCCTTCAAATGTTAACTACTGTATATAGGTTTTATTTTAACATAAGTATTACATTTATAATTGTAAAAACAAATCAAAATAACAGCTTCGGCAGTTCTAGTGCTTTAATTTGGTAGCTGTGTTACTATTTATTACTATTCAAGGTATCTGAGCTTACATGTTATTAACTGGATGCATTTTTTAAGGTCAATCATGTACTGTATTAGCACGGTGTGACCCAGGAGTGCACAACATTCACTCATTCGTTTTCCTTCAGCTTAGTCCCTTTATTCATCAGGGATCGCCACAGTGGAATGAACTGCCAACTTATCCAGCATATGTTTTACACAGCGGATGCCCAGTGCCTGGAAACATCCACACACACGCACACGCACACACGTGCACACACACACACACACGCACACACGCGCACACAAACACACACACACACACACACACACACACACACACACACTCACACACACTACGGACAATTTAGTACATCCTATACCGCATGTCTTTGGACTGGGGGAAACCAGAGCACCCGAAGGAAACCCACGCCAACACGAGGAGAACATGCAAACTCCACACAGAATCACCAACTGACCCAGCCGGGACTCGAGCCAGCAACCTTCTTGCTGTGAGGCGACAGTGCTAACCACTGAGCCACCGTGTTGCCCTAGTGCACAACATACGTTTACAAAACAAACCATAATTTAAAAGGCAGATATACATAAGTTCAGCACTTGCGGTATAGAAGAATTGGCACAACGCAACCAAACCAAGCCATAACACAACGGAAACGGGAAAATGTTTGTTTTGTCTTGTTTCCATTGTGTTGTGAACTAATGTTTGCATTGTGTTGTGCACTACTGGGTCCTTCTATATAAGTTAATGCACATGATTACTAATAAAGACCAAACGCACTATTGTTTTTCCTCATTGTAGGTCCATCTGATGTTTCCTGATAACGTGCCAAAGCCTTGCTGTGCTCCGACCAAACTGAACGCCATCTCGGTGCTGTATTTTGATGACAGCTCAAATGTTATTCTAAAGAAGTACAGGAATATGGTGGTCCGGTCCTGTGGGTGTCACTGAGAGAAGACGGTGTCATATTGCTGGATTTAAGAACATATCAAGAGAAGTAGTTTTTGAGATTTGATGTACAGTATTATGTATATATTAGCTCATAATTCCTCTTATTTATTTGGCTTTGTTTTGTAATAAACGTTTTTCTTTTAAGATGTAGATCAGTTATGACTTAAGTTACCACTTTTATCTCACATTCATGGCTTATTGCTGTTTCCCTCAGAGTATTTCAATGAGGTAAGCGAGTTAGAGAGCATTTTAGAGGATATCCTTTGTTCTGAAGGCGTCATAAATTCATAAGCAACCACTCCATAAACAAAACTGCTGCTATATTACGACAGAAATGTAAAGGCCTGAAACCCTGAAATTGTGTTTGTATGAAAACAAAGAACAGCCATATTGGAATTTGCAAACCAAACATGTTTCTTTAATACAATTATTGTAGTATTGTTTTAAAAGCACTGAGTATCTCTTAGGACTATGTAGTACACATTTCCTCAAGCAGCCTAAAGTATTGCAGCTCACGATTACTGATTGATGTTAGTTTGCTGTAGATGTCAGTGGGTGGATACGCAAAATCAAATATACTTTCTCCTTATATACACACACTTGTGTTTGTACTCTGAGTAATATATTTTTGGGAAGATATTGCATTTATTGTTTTAGAACCATGTTTGTATGTCATTAAATCTATTTTCCAATATATTTCTCTGTGTCTGTCTCTAACACGGTCTACTCAACATTGTGTTTGTTGCAGGTTTTACGGGACTTAGCTAGAAGTTTAAATCAAAAACAATGGTTAAAAAAGACAAATGTCTCAGACAAATGTTTGCAATCCACTTTATTAGCTAACCAAGCCTGAAACTTACCCCTAAACATATCCTAAACCAACCCTTGAACTTGTTTATACCACTAAATCATAGCACTATATGTATAGCACAGCTTAAACCTGCACATATAAATAAGCCTGTCCTTAACCTTAATCAACCCAATCAATGTATCCCTACACGAACAATGTATTACAACATGAACACTAGTTCATTATACCTTACCATATATTTGATATGAGTGCATAATAGTTTAAGACATCTAATATTAAAGGTGACTAATGGATGAATGCAAGTCTGTTTTGATTCCTTAAGTTTAAGTGTGGGTTGTGATCAAAACTCTACCTAACGTTAACCAACTACTACTATAAAGCTACCCTTAAAACTAAACATGTCCCTAACAATAACCAACCATTAAACCTATGCCACTGAACTTATCTCTAATGTTAACCAATATTTAAACCTACTCATACCGCAAAATGTCTCCCTAATCTTAACCATACCACTAAACTTCACTAACTTTAACCAACCACTAAACCTACAGATATGACTAATCATCTCCCTAAGCTTAATCATAATCAATGAGCCATAGTGCTAATATTTTCCTAAACTTAACCAACCATTAAACTTACACATACCCCTAAACATCTCCTTAACCTCAATAAATTAGCCAACCTAACTGCCACTAAACTTCTCAGGTAGCTAAAGATTCTGGCCCAGATTTGGCATAAAGCTGGCACAGCAGGCATTCATCCGGCACTGACATACAGCATGTGGGCCAAACATGGCCCGGGTTTGGCAGAGGTGGCACCATCTTTAAGGCTGCACACCAGATTTGGGCCAGATCTGAAATGTAGTATTTGGTCCAGATGTTAAAAATTGATATGTGGGCCAGGTGAGTTTGGCCTGTCTTAACTCACATTTAAAATACATTAAAACAATTTTTGAGCAAAGAAAGAAATTCTACCAATCAGGTCTCTTTGAGAAAAAGCACGTCCATAATGTGCCTAAAGCGCAATGCTTCATGGGTTTATCAATTTCATTGCAATTGTGACACACCAAACTATCTGGCCCAGTTCAGGCCCAGTTATGAGTTATTAACTTGGCCGTGACTTGACCCAGATATCGTACATGTTTGCCCCTTGTCTGGAAGCCAGACTTAGTCCAGTCATGTAGCGTAATTCACTGCGGCATGTGGGCCAAGCAAAACCCGATTGTGTGGGCCAGAGACATTTTTCTATGTGGGCTCTCTCTAATCGTAGCCAACCATTAAACATTTTACTTATCTTAACCAAATCTTAAACCTACCCATACCACTAAATTTCCCCCTAATTGTAACCAACAATTAAACCAACCCATAGCACAAAAAGTCTCCCTAACATTCGCCACTTCTTAAACCTACCCATACCACTGAATTTTGCTCGAACCCTAAGCAACCATTAAACCAACACAGACCACTAAACATTTGACTTATTTTAACTTAAACATAACCATATCAATATACTGTACCTGTCTCAAAGCTTAGCCAAATATTAAACCTACCCTTACCACTAAGCTTCCCCTTAAGCTTAACCAACAATTATGCATTAATCCCTAAACCTACAATTATTATGCCTAAACCTCTTCCTAAACTTAACTGACACTTAAACCTGCCTCTAAACTACTAGATCTACCCCTAGCCTTAACCGTATCCCACCTAAATAACTACAAGTGATTTTATTACAACAAGAACATAAGTGCATTATACATTATAATCTAACAAGAATTAAAGTCATGTAATATTAATTGGGAGCAACCCTCCCCCTCAAAAGATTTTCTTGTCTTCCTGGTCACATGGAATGCCTTTAGGGCGGGGCTATCAGTCCTTTAGGTAGGGGTTATCAGTCATTTAGGGCGGGGCTATCATTCCTTAAGGGCGGGGATATCAGTCATTTAGGGCGGAGCTATCATTCCTTTAGAATGGGGCTATCAGTCTTTTAGGTCGGGGCTATCAGTCCTTTAGGGCAGTGTTATCAGTCATTTAGGGTGGGGCTATCAGTCATTTAGAGTGGGGTGATCAGTCATTTGGGGCAGGACTATCAGTCAGTTAGGACGGGACTATCAGTCTTTTAGGGTGGGGTTATCAGTCCTTTAGGGTGAAGCTATCAGTCCTTTAGGCCGGGACTCTCAGTCCTTTAGGGCAGAGCTATCAGTCCATTAGGGTGGGTCTAGCAGTTCTTTATTGTGGGGATATCAGTCCTTTAGGGTGGAACTATCATTTCTTTAGGGTGGGTCTATCAGTCATTTAGGGTGGGGCTATCATTCCATTAGGGCGGGGCTATCAGTCATTTAGCGAGTCTCGTTTTTGCTTTGAATCAGTCCATTCGTCAGTCCTCCTTAATTTTTTTTAGCAACACCCATTTTTCAACATTCCAATCGGTTCCCTAAAAAACAAATGATGCACCTCCCTACATTTTTTTTCTAATTTAAGGACTGTTCCAAGTGGATGTACGTAACAAATGGAAAAAAGGACAATCTTAATTCTCATGGCAACTTTAAGCGCCAGAAAATTGAGCGTCTGCACGTGTTAATTGAAAGCAGTGGTCAGGGTAGACCCAGATGTGGTCCCGAGCTAAAAAGAGTGTTGACGTCCAGTGCATAGCGGAGGCCACCTGCTAACTTAAGTTTTTTGCGGCGTGGATGATTTGCATTCCTGTGGCCTGCTGCCCTGCATGATTACTCCTGCTGCTTCACAATCCCATCTACTGTTTAATATCGTGGATTCTGGCCAGTTCCACTAAATGTCTTCCTTTCTGCAACACCAGGCTCAGTATGAATGCTGCTATTTTAAGGAATCTGTGCCAGAGAGCGGAGTTTAGAAGCGTAAGCCTGTCGCCACATGAAAGACGTGAGGGAATCGCTGGTCAATAAAGTGAGTATAGATGAACATACTATCACACATATGGACACAATCCATCAGACTGGGGCTCTTCAGCTCCTTGGATATTCATCTGATCTTCACACTTAATCTAAATGACATTGTTTACATTTGCTGTTGGAACATTATTTGCTGAAGAATTCCAGTCTCATTCATTAGGCAAGTCATTGTATAACAGTGGTTTGTTCTGTACACAATCGAAAACAAATATTGCTTAAGGCGGCTAATAATATTGACCTTAAAATGGTTGAAAAAAAATTAATAACTGCTTTTATTCCAGCCAAAATAAAACAAACAAGACTTTCTCCAGAAGAACAAATATTATAGGAAATACTGAGAGAAATTCCTGAATCTGTTCAACATCATTTGGGAAATATTCATTCATTCATTTTCTTTTCGGCTTAGTCCCTTTATTAATCTGGGGTCGCCACAACGGAATGAACCGCCAGATTATCCAGCATATGTTTTACACAGCAAATGCCCTTCCAGCCGCAACCCATCACTGGGAAACATCCATACACTCATTCACACACATACACTACGGACAATTTAGCTTACCCAATTCACCTATACCGCATGTCTTTGGACTTGTGGGGGAAACCGGAGCACCCGGAGGAAACCCACGCGAACACGGGGAGAACATGCAAACCACACAGAAATGCCAACTGACCCAGCCGAAGCTCGAACCAGTGACCTTCTTGCTGTGAGGCAAACGTGCTACCCACTGCGCCACTGCGTCGCCCATTTGGGAAATATGTGAAAAATAAAATAAAAAACACAGGAGGGCCAATCATTTTGACTTCAACGGCATGTCCAAATGAAAGGCTGCGACTCAAGGTGCGAGTGATTATCATAAATATACGCTCTCCAGATCATCTCGCAGCAATTCTTCCCCTCTCTCCACCCCAGATTTGAAAAGCTTAACCAGACTGTGAAACCTAATCGTCGAATGATGTGCCTATAAACATGCTTGTCGAAATTGTGACCAGAGTTTGGATTTGATGTTTTGTGAACCATAAAACCAGCGGACACCCACAGATCTGGGGCTCTGCGTGTAGATCACTACAGTAATCAACTTCATATGCTTGTTGTTTTGTGCAGTCTAAGAGGTCAACCATATCCCTGCGTTACAATGCAATGGTATAGATGCATGGTAGAAATGCATTTCTGTAAACGTACAGTACACACACACACACACACACACACACACACACACACACACACACACAGTGGAGGAAACACATTATAGTGATTAGGAGGGTGTTTTATATAGCTAGGTAAATATTTAGGACACTACACCCCAAGAGAACACACTCAGTACACGTGCAAAGCTTTGTTTAAATGAATGGAAAACACATGATTCTTTTAACCCGTGTGACGTTTGCTGAAATACCCACAGGCGGGGAACGGTTTGTTTGCATTTTCGCTCTGTGATTCTACACGGTAAAACTTTTTCGTGTTCTGTTTGTGGACAACAAACAAATTGAGCACACAAATAAATAAACGTCAATCACTAAAAATCGCACGGTTGTCATATTTATTTGCGATGTTACTTTAGCCCGTGGTCAGCTAGAAGGTTTTGGGTCTGCTCTTTTCTCTGGCCGGGTAGTTTATTTTGACAGTGTCTGCTTGCAGTCGCTCCGCGGCGCTGCTGAAACCTGATCTAATCAAAATGTTTTCCAGTTTACTTTCTTCATCTCTCCACGTAGACTTTTTTGCCCCAATTCGGCGGAGGTGGGTGGGCTGGAGACCCTTATTACAGCTCAATCAGACGTCCCTGAGCAAGTCAACCATCTGGGTCACATTTTTTACACGCTAGTTACCAGGACAAGGTCACGGCTCTGAACACAGAGGATGTGTTCGGAGTCAAAAGTAAGATGTTGTGTTGTGTGTGTGCTTGTTTTGGTGTGAAAGAGGTGAGGGAAAATGCAGTTTGACCCCAGAAGTCTCATTCAATCTGCGTAAAAAGAAACACCTGTGTATTTGCTGCGTTCCCAACTAATGCTGAGGGTTTCAGGAGTTTCATCTCAGGACATGATTTACAAGAATTTTCTCAAACATTCTTAGAAAAAGCTTTTCGAATGGGACTTTCATACCTTAATCTGCATTAAACACTCAATGGAAACATTGTATTTCCCCATGTGGAAATCTGATATACTGTACGGCCATATATGAAATTATATCTAATACATTTGAACATATGTTTAAACATATTAGCTATAATTGTATGTATATGCTCTATTGGATTGAGATCTGGTGACTGTGGAGGCCATTTGAGTACAGTGAACTCATTGTCATGATCAAGAAACCAGTCTGAGATGATTCGCGCTTTATGACATTTTGCGCTATCCTGCTGGAAGTAGCCATCAGTAGATGGGTACACTGTGGTCATAAAGGGATGGACATGGTCAGCAACAATATTCAGGTAGGCTGTGGCGCTGACACGATGCTCAATTGGTACTAATGGGCCCAAAGTGTACCAAGAAAATATCCCCCACACCATTAGACCACCACCACCAGCCTGAACCGTTGATACAAGACAGGATGGATCCATGTTGTTGACGCCAAATTCTGACCCTACCATCCGAATGTGGC
>CAIGQW010010321.1:0-10026 GCA_903798125.1 Danio choprae
TATATAAACTTGATTTTAATAAGAATGCACCTACATAAATCAACCATATAACAAAATTAAATGCCATTTCTATTTAAAAATACATTAATAACAAGTGCAAAAGGGGCAAAATGACAAGTGACACTTAATTTAACCCTGAGGTAACTGATGGTGTTTTGGGGGAAGTTCTGGCATGCCCCGGCATTTGTGGTTTTATCAGTTGCTTATAAACATATAAGTGGCTAAAATCTACAAAAGTCACAAAACTGGAATACAATAATATGACAGCAATACTTATGTATATGATTGTGTTTTTGAGAAGGAAATGTTTATGCGTGGTTAGTGAAAATGACAAATTTGAAGTCACTGAAACAACTCCGTGAAACACACACAGAATATTTGTTCACAAGGCTTTTGAGAACTGGATCTTGCAGCCCAGAGTTTTTTTTGCTTTACAATTATGTACAAATACACTGAGAAAAAAAAAATGATTCAAAGATGATTCCTTGGATTTACTACAATTTTTGCTGACATAATTTTTTTCAGTGTAATCGTGTTTACTTGGTTAGAGAAAACAATATGTTGATTCAAATTTAGCTCACAGCCACTGTAGCTAGTCTTTTTCCAAGGTTACTAGCCACTTGGCATTTTCACCAATCACAATTTTGTTGTTGTGAAAATGTATTAATTTTCTAATTTATAAGCTTAAATTGGACATTTGCATGTTAAAAACGTTTTTTAACAAGTCATTTATTTCACATGACTTTTAATTAAACTACAATTTAAAAATTATATTCATCCTTCATGTTGGAGAAACCAGAGGACTGTTACATATATATATATATATATATATATATATACGTATGTTTTCCACATGTCTTAAGTATGTCTCTTGCATGCATGTGCACCTACATGTTTCCCCACCTACATGTCTCATGTATGTCTCTTGCATGCATGTGCACCTACATGTTTTCCACATCTATGTCTCGTGTTTGTCTCTAGCATACATGTGCACCTACATGTTTTCCACATCTATGTCTCGTGTTTGTCTCTAGCATACATGTGCACCCTTATGTTTTCCCACATATGTCTCATGTGTGTCTCTGGCATATATTTGCACCTACATGTTTTCCACATATATGTCTCATATATGTCTCTGGCATACATGTGCACCTACATGTTTACCCACATACGTGTCTCATGTGTGTCTCTGGCATACATGTGCAGCTACATATATGTCTCATGTGTGTCTCTTGCATACATATTCAACTACATGTTTTCCACATATATGTCTCATGTGTGTCTCTGGCATACATGTGCACCTACATGTTTTCCACATACATGTTTTATATATGTCTCTGGTATACATGTGCACCTACATGTTTTCCACATACATGCCTCGTGTATGTCCCTGGCATACATGTGCACCTATATGTTTTCAACATATATGCCTCATGTATTTCTCTGGCATACATGTGCACCTACATGTTTTCTATATACATGTCTCATAAATGTCTCTGGCTTACATGTGCACCTACTTGTTTTCCTTATACATGTCTCATGTATGTCTTTGGCATACATGTGCACCTACATGTTTTTTACAATATGTCTCATGTGTGTCTCTGGCATACATGTGCACCTACTTGTTTTCCTTATACATGTCTCATTTATGTCTCTGGCATACATGTACACCTACATGTTTTTCCACATACAGGTCTCATGTATGTTTCTGGCATACATGTGCACCTACTTGTTTTCCTTATACATGTCTCATGTTTGTGTCTGGCATACATGTGCACCTATTGCACTCACATGTTTTCCACATACATGTCTTGTGTTTGTCTCTTGCATACATTTGCACCTATATGTTTTCCCACATACATGTATCATGTATGTCTCTGGCATACATGTGCACCTACATGTTTTCTACAATATGTCTCATGTGTGTCTCTTGCATACATGTGCACCTACATGTTTTCCCACATTCATGTCTTGTGTATGTCTCTGGCATACATGTGCAACTACATGTTTTCCACATACAGTACATGTTTCATGTATGTCTCTGGCATACATGTGCACCTACATGTTTTCCACAACATGTAGGTGTACATGTATGCCAGAGACCTACATGAGACATATATGTGGAAAACATGTAGGTGCACATGTATGCGAAAGACATACATGAGACATACATGTGGAAAGCATATAGGTGCACATGTATGCCAGTCAATATTCCACGTTCCCCAAATGAGGGAATGGAGACATTATGTTGAGATGACACATTGAGAAATCGCCAGATGACCAATCACTCTGAAGAGTAAAAAAACAGGCCAATGAATGCCTATGAATTGGCAAAACGCAGCTTCTCAGAGGTGCGGCTTATCATAATCAGCTGAGTATATAGCCAGTACCCGAAGGAGTGTAAGCTAAGCTTTAATCGCTAAAAAGCCAAACACTCAGTTACCAACTGGAAGCCCAGCTACACAACGCAGGGAAACACAACATCTTTGTTACCTCCTTCGGGAAACGTGGATTACACTAGTAAGCAGTACATTCCCCTTCAGATCGGAAACTTAAACATTGTGTCGAGACGACATTGGGGGAATATGTATGGAAAGCACCACAGTAGCTGGACCCACCACGCCTTTTATAAAATGTTTGCCAAGCATAGCTTGAGCGCACAACCTCTCTAAAGGTGCAACCTTCCAACATCCCCAGACCCTTAATTGCCAGAATATGGGAATATTTAGAATTTTAGGGGATCGTAAGAGTCTTTTACCTAGCTAACTGCAGATTAGGGATTTTAGAGATATGAGTGTGTTGGGAAAGCGTGTCAATCCTCAAAGAGAAGGACACTGTGGAGTCCACCTGCTGTGATTTTGCCAATTTTGGAGCTGCAGAAAGGATGCAAGGAGCTGTAGGCAAGGAGCAGACAGAGCGGATGGGTCCGGGTGAAGGAGCAGTCCTCCGAGCCCGCCGGAAGATGACACACCCCATCGCGCTCGACTGTTTTTTTACATCCAAGGACTCCTGGGTAAAATCCTAGACAGTGTCGCTGAATAGGAATGCCTGGGATATGGGCACGCCATGATAACATGCTTTGTCAGCATGGCACATATCTACCAGGGTACGCCAAGGGTGGCATTCCTGCACCATTAATGTGGCCATCGTCTTCCTCAGGGCAGAGGTGGATTTAGTGGTCATGAGAGCATAGTCAGCAACTGTACAAAGCTTATGCATGTCCAGCACTGATACTGTGGTACAGGGCGGAAGCGGCGGAACCAAAGGCGGTGTGGGCTCAGAGGTCAGAGGTCAGAGGTTTTTTTTTTAAGTACTAAATACAGGGATTTAATTGATTGCTCACAATTAGAGCTCTTGAAATATAAAATCAATGTAGATCTGGTTTGAATTCTCTCTGGTCCGGATTCCGTCTGAGAAGCCCTGCTCTATAATAATAATAGTCCTCAGTTTGTTGTTTACATACATATCAAATGGTAAATTACATTATGTCTATCTAAGCTTAATAAGCACAGACAACTGTAAGAGTCATCCTCACAGAAGTGACCTAAACCTGCTTGTTTTTAATGAGAGCAGGCAACCAAAGTTTAAAAAAAAGTTCTACATTATGCAAATGAAGTGTGACATGATGCAGCAACTGCTGGAGTGAAGACTAAGAGGTCAGACAATCTGTCTGCTGTCAAATACTTTATTTGAGTTGCTTCTAACTTATGTTTTCATCACATGGACTCAAAGACATTACACAGTGTGCTAATAAAACCTGTGCTGATGCTGACCAAGTGTGTCGTTTTTGCTCCGTTAACGTAGGTTACGTCTATCAGGTTAATGAGCACAGACAACTGTAAAGAGTCATTCACACTGAAGCGACCTGAACCTGCTCGTTTGTAATGAGAGCTGGCAACCAAAGATTATAAAACTTATGCGTTATGCAAATGCGGAGAGACGTGATGCAACAGCTATCGGAATAAGGACTGTGAGGTCATGCAATACTTCTGCTTTCTGATTATTCATTCATTTTTTCCCTTTCCTTCGGCTTAGTCCCTTTATTCATCAGGGGTCGCCACAGCCAAATGAACCGCCAACTTATCCAGCATATGTTTTACACAGTGGATGCCCTTCCAGCTGCAACCCAGTACTGGGAAACATCCATTCATTCATTTTCATTTCGGCTTAGTCCCTTTATTAATCTGGGGTAGCCACAGCGGAATGAACCGCCATCTTATCCAGCATATGTTTTACGCAGCGGATGCCCTTCCAGCCGCAAACCATCTCTGGGAAACATCCATATACACTAATTCACACACATACACTACGGACAATTTAGGTTAATCAATTCGCCTAAAGCGCATGTCTTTGGACTGTGGGGGAAACTGGAGCACCTGGAGGGAACCCACACGAACACGGGGAGAAAATTTTTCCCAACTTAAGATTTATGTAAGTAAAATTTGTAAACTAAAAAAGAGCAATGGCATGACACAACATGGAAACATTGCTGATGTCCTATAAAGGAACAGGCGAGATTTGCATGGTCAACTCTACAGTGTGGCCAGGGAAAAATATGGAATCATAGAATAAGAAGAAAAGCGGAAAATGAAAAATGCATTTATTTATTTTTATTTTAAATATAGCCAAGCCTCGAGCCTATAAGCAGCCTTTTGCAAATTGCTAATCGTCACGTTTTAGATCGTGGTTACAATGTGATTTTGATTAATAGCACAGCCCTAATTTTATTGCAAATAAAAGAATGCCTCTTCATACACACAATTGCATGGAGCAAGAAATCACAGGAAAAGAGATACAGAGCTCGATATAGCTGATTCATGTTGCCAAATTTTGCAGAATAAGTACATAATGAACCAAAATAAATCCAAATATTATATGCAGAAAACATTTTTAATCGCTACCTACATCTGACCACCCTAAAAATTCCAACATCACTTGGTGGATTTATGAGCCAAGCCTACAGTAGATGCTTAAATTAAGTGTACATGGCAACACCACAAAAACGCTCAAACCATGAGGCATATCTGTTGTCGGTGGTTTACTTCAAATTGCACAATGTAACAAGGGTTTAGTGCTGTAATATTAAATTGGCACAAATAGTGAATATGCTATTTGAGAACATGCAACATGTTTTATTAGCTTTATAAATATGCAAATAAAAGTTATGTAGCCAATGTAGTTTTGTTAGCATACTTGTGAATATTGCAAAGTGATCTGATTTGAAATTAGGCACAAGTGGCCCCTGTCTGGCCTCACCACCTAATGGCGTCTAGAGCCGCTACTGGAGGTTTGTATATGTTAAATTATACCCTCTCTTAATGAGCACAGTCTAATGGAAGTGACCTGAACTGGCTCATTTTTAATGAGAGGTGGCAACAAAAGCTTATAAAGATATATAAAAATATTATGCAAATACAAGCGATAAGATGTAGCGACTATTGTAATAAAGACACTAAGGTGATGGGATCCGTATACTACTGTCTGATATAGGAGTTTTGCTGACAAAGTGAAAAATGTAACTATGATTATGTTGCATGTGAACTCAAACAGCCAGAAATCTTTTAGTTTTGCACAATATACTTGATAATCCTTCTGTTGATGCAGTCTACACAGACATATATGGAACAACAAATTATTGGTTGTGATGTTTATAATGACAATGTTTTCCATTCAGTCAGCTTCAGTAAAACTGGTTAATTGGATGTTTTCAGAACTCTGCACATATACATGCAATGCCTTATTATTTCATGACGCCATGTCTAAACATCACTATGCCACAGACAGAAGCTGACTGAATATTTCCAGCCTCACATATAGCATTTTGTGTTGATACAGAGCTACTATAAATCAATGGGTGACGTTCAATGTCACAGGATTAAGCGTGACAGGAAATTAAAACAGTTGAAAATAGACTTCAAACATGTAAGGGTGATAAGGAACCATCAGCCATGAACATGTGGGCACAATGAGTGATCATTTTCCATTCTGCTCACTTTTGCTAATGCGGTCCAGCTACCACAGTATTCGGTGCCATTGCTGCCACACTACTGCCCTCTGCTGGAAACATAAGCACATCATGCTGAGAGTTGCAGCAAACTCCATTATAATTTTTGTCCTAAATCCATCCTTTGAAAAAAAAAAAATCTGAACAGTTTTGTTTTTGTTTCTCATTACTGATATCATTGTGCATTCCGTAGCAAAGAATCAGTTCATTTACCACAAGGGGATCATTACATTTCCCACAAAATTGAAAAGCGGAAAAAGAACTGACTTATTAGGAAACAAGCTATTTTGTAATAACTTATCGGTCTCACTGCTAGGAAATAGCTGTGTGTGTAGCTGTGCTGCTGAAAACAATTCATTTTAAGAGACTCCATATATTGGTTTTGTATCCACAACATAAAGGAACATACCACTTTTTTTTTTAAAATAGGCTCATTTCAAGTCACCTTGAGTAAAGGGTTGAGTTTTGCCATTTTTTAATCCATTCAGCCAATCTTTGGGTCCCTTTTAGCATAAATCATGGAATTGAATTAGACCATTAAAAATCGAGTTTACACAATTTTCCAAATGTTTGAAGTGTGAAGTGTTCCTTTAAGCTGGTACATAATGTTACAAAAAAATCGTAACTGAAATCTCATTTAAGCAAGATAATAGAAAGTAAGGGATTGGTATTATTCAGTTATAAATATATTAAAAATAACTATTCGCTCAATGCCATTTTTTGGCATGAAATATAAAGTTTTTAATGTGATTTGTCGATTTACACCATTGTGTATTAAAAACAGCTGGACGGGGTGAAAATGCAATTTCATTCTACGACAGTAGGTGGCGTTCACAAAAAAAATACACAAATGTGACTCTAGAACACAGGTGTCAATTCCAGTTCCTGGAGGGCTGCAGCTCTGCACAGTTTAGTTCCAACCCTGCTCCAACACATTTACCTGTAGGTTTCAAACACACCTGAAGGACTCAATTAGTTTGATCAGGTGTGTTTAATTAGAGTTGGAACTAAACTGTGCAGAGCTGCGGCCCTCCAGGAACTGGAATTGACACCTGTGCTCTAGACCCTATTCATAAGCAGTTTCTACACATTTTTATTTTGGAAATTTGAGATTTAGTCACTGGGATTTATTCACTGAAAGTCAATAAATAAGCTTCCCATTAGTGTATACTTTTTAGGATTGGAAAATATTTGGCTGAGATGCAACTGTTTGAAAGTCTGGAATATGAAGGAATAATCCAGGAAAATCTGGAATCTAGAATATGAAACATGAACTTTTGATTTAAAGTTGGGAAAGCTAAGTTCTTACCAATCTACATTATTAATCAAAAATTGAGCTTTGATGTATTTACAGTGGGCAGCACGGTGGCGCAGTGGGTAGCACAATCACCTCACAGTAAGAAGGTCGCTGGTTCAAGCCCCGGCTGGGTCAGTTGGCATTTCTGTGTGGAGTTTGCATGTTCTCCCCGTGTTTACGTGGGTTTCCTCCGGGTGCTCCGGTTTCCCCACAGTCCAAAGACATGCACTACAGGTGAATTGGGTAGGCTAAATTGTCCATAGTGTATGTGTGTGAATGAGTGTGTGTGGATGTTTCCCAGTGATGGGTTGCAGCAGGAAGGGCATCCGCTGCGTAAAACATATGCTGGATAAGTTGGCGGTTCATTCCGCTGTGGCGACCCCAGATTAATAAAGGGACTAAGCCGAAAAGAAAATGAATGAATATATTTACTGTAGGAAATGTCCAAAATATCTTTATGAAACATGATCTTTGTATATTTTTTACCCACACATTGTGTTTTCCGCTATTGGCAAAACAATACCCCTGCAACATAAGATGCAACTTTCTGTTTCTAACACTAGTTTGTCACAAAAGGGAATGAAGTCAAACAGCTTTAGCCTACATGTTTTCAAATACTACCACCTAGTGTCAAAGAATGAATTTGTTTTTATTAGGCCCCTATGCCTTTCCGATTTTATTTTCTCTATGATGTATAATTAACAACACCAAATATACAGGTTATCTACAAAGACTAGCCTGCTTCTGATATTCACTGTCGCTCAGCATAATAGTTTGTGAATTCTTGTGAATGTTTGTGAAGTCACATACTGCATAGTGAGTATGAAATGTGCTTCGTGACCTGAAAATAGGTTTTTGTGCTTTGTTGGTAAGGCTGGTTGGTCTGGTATGTTCCACATGTTGCCTCTCATCTGGTTAACATTGGAGCTTGTTGGCTCGACTTAGCATGTAGATTTGGCATTGGTGAGTGCGAGTGTGATGGGGTGAAGTGACGTAGCAAGTGCACAACTCAAGTTAAAAAGTTCACTACATTTCTCAAATGTTTGCAAATGATATGGATTTTTAGATTATCAAACATATTTGCAGGAATTCCTGTGGTGAGTGACAGTTACTTTGGTAATGGCACTGCTTTGTTTATGCTTTGCATGTGCACGTCGGACGTTCAGGTTTCCCGTTGTGAAAGAGGAAACAGATATTGCCCTCTGCGGCTGCGAAAAGACATGTCCTCCTATGTGGGCGCAGAACGCACTCTCTCATTTCTGTCGGCTTCCTTCCATTTGGTGTGTTCATGGGCAGCTTTTTGATCCAGACATGAACCATTGCAAGGTGACAACACACCTGGGTTTTTGTCTGTGCTAGTTCTTTGGCATCAACTTGGTGTGTACCGGACTGTAGCCTTACCACAGCCAACATGTGGAACACACTGCAAAAACTAGCCTAGACAGACACTCATCGATGGCCTGGTGTTGGCCAGAAATCAACTGTTGGCTTTGTCTGTCATGACCCTAAAATATAAAAGTCTGAACATCTTATTCTACAGTGCGTAACTGCTCGTTTTTGGGATTGTTTTAGAACTTCCAATTCAGTTGCCTATGGGAGAAATTACTATAATAAAAGGCAGAAAATGGTCGAACTACTTGTTCTGTAAAACAGTGTGTTCATGTCTATACATAAAAAGGAGAATAATATAATAAGACAATGTCGGTTTGCAACATCAAGCAGCAAAATAAGCTGTTTAACATCTAAAAATCAATAGAAGTGAATGAGATCAGAAGTCTCGAGCCAAAAAGATTTCAATGGCTGCACCCGCTCTTATGTTAAGAATAAGGTCAATAGAAGAACCATTTTGGGTTTCCTGAAGACTAAACTTTTGCTTCTTGTAAGTAAGAATATTAAGAAATCTAAAAAAGAAATAAACTTTTACCACTACATAAAGATTACAAATGTGGTGTTCTTTTGATGCCATAGAGAATACCTGCACTTGAACACACATGCAAGAAATAATTAAATAATGTGCTTAAACATAACCTAATTGAGCTTGAACACACCAAAAAAAACATGACAATTACTCCCCAATGAACTGATATCAGCTGAAAAAGTCAACTTTTGGCATTGTGTGTAATACGCCTAAATGAAAACTCATCAACGTTCATTCAAATGCAATGCCTATCTCCCCAAATTTCCCCACCCAACATCAGTCTTGCTGTGAACAGCGCTAAAGTCACCTATTAGATCTTGCTGACCCAACATGAGAGACCTGGACTCCATACAGAGAGCACTCTGTCACTGTGAAGCACCATCAAAGCTCTCTTAAACCGTTCCTTCCCCCCCAGTGTCTCATGGGATTTTCCCTGCTGTTACTCGGAGTGTGAATGAAATACCCCTGCTGCTCTGCCATTAGGACTGGCCACAGTCCAATCGGTCTGAGTCAGTGGGCTATTCATGACTTTCTCTATGCCGCAAGCCACTTCTACAGATACATTCTGTCAGACTACTCTCAATCTAATCTCGGTGCTTATTCAGTAAATGTAAGTGTAATTTAGTGTAATGAATGATTATATCTGAATTTTGCATATGGTCATTTAATCAAGTGGACCTTTGGGGGTCACAGTCTTCGCATGAAGTGTGGTGTAGTTAAACTGCAATCAATCAATCAACATAAAAATACAAATAGATTGAATGACCATATGCAAAATTCAGATATAATCATTCATTACACTAAATT
>CAIGQW010010327.1:0-11203 GCA_903798125.1 Danio choprae
ATAAACCTTATATTTAAAAATTAATAAATAAAGATTCTATATAAAGATAAAAAAAAATAATATATAAATATATAATAAAATAATAATAATGTACACATAAAATAAACCTTTTACTTAAAAATCTATTATTTATTATATTTATTATATTTTA
Source organism: Danio choprae (assembly GCA_903798125.1). Lineage (NCBI taxonomy): Eukaryota > Metazoa > Chordata > Actinopteri > Cypriniformes > Danionidae > Danio > Danio choprae. The sequence continues at coordinate 152 of CAIGQW010010327.1, forward strand.
TTTTTAATATTTTAAATATTACAAAATAAAATAAACCACATATTTAAAAATAAACAAACGCAAGTAGTATTGTTTCATCACAGTAAATAAACAAAACCTTTAACTTAATAATAAATAAACATTTAATTTAAAACCACTCAGAGTTACAAAACGCCGTCTAGTGATTTATTCCTTTATAGCTTGGATGAATAAACCCATTGTATGCTGATACACCATAGCGAACTCTCGTGTGTGTATAACAGAGATGTAACCCAGTTTACAGCACGGATCTGCTTTTATAAATCATTGTCCAAATCGGCGCGACGTTTTCCCTGGAGCTCAACATCTCGACACCTGTGTGACCCCAATACAGTCATATTATAAAGCACTTCAGGGTCATGAATAAAACATGCAGATTTTAATGTGCTCTTCTGAAATAACACTCCACTCTGCCCTTGATCTTGTGCTTAAACCCTCTTTAACCGATGTTTAATTGATGAATAACTCCAGCAGGACACGTTCGCAACATCACAGTCTGAAAATGAGATCTGATTCAACACAATCGCACTGTTTTAGGCACAAACTGAGACCCAAGTTCACGTTACTGGCTCAGTATGAGCTGTAAAAACCCTATTCATTTTCTCCACAGGATATTGATTTGTAACAATAGCCGATAAAGCTTTAAAGACAGACTTGTGAGCTCTGGGGTTGCATATGCTTTCGTTGGACACTTCTGTTCACATGAATTCAACTTCATTTTGTAATAAATGTGTTAAATAAGGAAATTATGCAGAGAACTACATTACCCATGACGCTGTGCAAACATTCCACCAATCAGAGAGTTGCAAAAATGCTTTAGCTCCACCCACTTTAGCACGGCAAACGATGTAATCGAGTCTCTATGCTCTTAAGATGCTTAAATGTTTAATTATATCTGTAATATATTTAGCTAAATAGTAAGTTTTATATTCTTATGTTGGTTGTAATTGGTGTGTCTTAATATTGCTTCATGGGATTGTAGTTCTTTCTCTCATTAAAGCTGTTAAGCTCACATAAGTCTTGAATTTTAGTCTTTTGGCCTGATTTTCATAGTGTTTCAGGTCAAAGGTTGTGATATAATTCTTTGTATATTTTTTAATTGCTGTTTAAATATATTTCCCAGTGCTGGGTTGCGGCTGAAAGGGCATCCGCTGTGTCAAACATATGCTGGATAAGTTGGTCGCTCATTCTGCTGATGAATAAAGGGATTAAGCTGAAGGAAAATGAATTAATGAATGAATGTCTGAATATATATTTTCTGATATCTAAAATCTTTTTATAAAAATACCTGCAGGAATTATTTCATATTATTATTATTAACACACTAATATTAAGATATATATGGCCAATGTTGATTTTATTGGCTTGATTTTATTGGGCTTTTATAGGGTTGATTTTATAGGGCTTGCTTGCACAGTTTTTGACAAAAACTGGAATCCTTAACACACAAATAATTGCATATAAAGCACTTCAATATGTTACAATAAACATTTAAATAAATCACGCATTTCAAAATTGATTTTAAATACAAAAAATGTAAATATGTTTCATTATGTAAATAGTTTTTGTATAAATGGAAGATATTGTAAAGAAATATATTGCTGTTATTGTCAAATAAAAAAACTTTGCGAATGCAAATTAATTTAAAAGGTTCCCTATCAGCATCAAATATACATATATATGGTTGAAGTAAAAATTATTTGCCCTCCTGTGGGTTTTTTTTCTTTGTCAAATATTTCCCAAATTATGTTTAATAGATTCAGGAATTTTTCACAGTATTTCCTATAATATCGTTTCTTCTGGAGAAAGTCTTATTTGCTTTATTTCGGCTAGAATAAAAGCAGTTTTTTATTTTTTAAAACCATTTTAAGGTCAATATTATTCGCCCCCTTAAGCAATATTTGTTTTCAATTGTCTTCAGAACAAACCATCATTATACAATGATGCCTAATTACCCTAACTTGCCTAGTTAACCTAATTAACCTTGTTAAGCCTTTACATGTCACTTTAAGCTGAATACTAGTATCTTGAAAAATATCTAGTCAAATATTATGTGCTGTCATTATGGGAAAGATAAAAGAAATCCGTTATTAGAAATTAGTTATTAGAAATGAGTATTTTAAATTATTATGTTTAGAAATGTGCTGAAAAAATCCGTTAAACAGAAATTTGGGAAAAGAAATATACAGGGGGTCTAATAATTCAGATTTAAACTGTGTGTATATATACACGTAATTAAAAAGTACATAATATTTTACTAGGCAAGTTATGATAATTATGCAAGACAGTTATGCAAGACAATTATGCAAGGCGCTGTTGCCTCACAGCAAGAAGGTCACTGGTTCGAGCCTCGGCTGGGTCAGTTGGCATTTCTGTGTGGAGTTTGCATGTTCTCCCCGTGTTGGCGTGTGTTTCCTCCGGGTGCTCCGGTTTCCCCCACAGTCCAAAGACATGTGCTATAGGGGAACTGGGTAAGCTAAAATTGTCAGTAGTGTAAGTGTGTGAATGAGAGTGTATGGGTGTTTCCCAGTGATTGGTTGCAGCTGGAAGGGCATCCGCTGCATAAAACATATGCTGGATAAGTTGGCGGTTCATTCCGCTGTGGCGACGCTTGATAAATAAAGGGACTAAGCCGAAAAGAAAATGAATGAATTAATTAATTAATTAATGAATTAATCAATGAATGAATGAGTTATGCAACAGTGTTTTGTTATGTAGACAAAATAATTCAAAAGTCTAAAAACATTGTCCTTATAATGGTTTAACTGCTTTTATAAAAGATAAGACTTATCCCCTAAATAAGACTCTCCCATTTTCTTCCCCTTTTTTGAAGAAAAAAAACATTATAGCAATTACTGTGAAAATAGCCTTGCTCTGTTTAACATCAGGCCTCACAGTGGCGCAGTGGGTAGCACGTTCGCCTCACAGCAAGAAGGTCGCTGGTCGCTGGTTCGAGCCTCGGCTGGGTCAGTTGGCATTTCTGTGTGGAGTTTGCATGTTCTCCCTGTGTTGGCGTGGGTTTCCTCCGGGTGCTCCGGTTTCCCCCACAAGTCCAAAGACATGCGGTACAGGTGAATTGGGTAAGCTAAAAAATTGTCCATAGTGTATGAGTGTGAATGGGTGTGTATGGATGTTTCCCAGAGATGGGTTGCAGCTGGAAGGGCATCCGCTGCGTAAAACATATGCTGGATAAGTTGGCAGTTCATTCCGCTGTGGCGACCCCAGATTAATAAAGGGACTAAGCCGAAATGAAAATGAATGAATGAATGTTTAACATCATTTCGGAAATATTTGAAAAAGAAATCAATTTAGACTTCAACTGTATGTGCATTGTTATGTGCATTGGGGTCGTACCTGGGCACCCAGATGGTGCTGTTGACAGGGATGATATTGAGCGCCTTGAGATGCAGCGGCGTGTAGCTGTGATCTGCCAGCTCGGAATCCGTCCCACTCCCGGACACCAGAACATCAGGAGAAACTTTCCCGTCCTCCACCTCCTCCAAATCGGCAGACAGAGGCAAACTGCTGGAGCTGGTCAGAGAGCTCAGGCCTGCAGAGTTCGAGCGCTCAATATTAGCATTTGCCGATCCGGCCTGCTCCAAATCCCCGATCTGATCTAACAACTCTGAACTGAATCCGGAAGACACGGAGCAATAATCCAAAGAGTCCTGCTGGCATAAAATCTGCGTTCCTGCGTCCTCGCTGTGAGTCACTGTTAGCTTTGCTGATTCCAAACTCTGTTTTCGAGAAGCTGCAATATCAGATTCATCAGGCGACACAATCCCACTCGGCCTCTGCACTGGGAAAACGTCACGTAGCGGGTTAGCATCGCTGCAATTGTAGCTAGCGCACACTTGATAACTAGCAGCGTGATACATTAGCAGGGTGTTAGTGTGATTATCTAAACACCACACGGCCTCTTCGTTCCAGCAGCTCAGAGATGAAGCCATGGACACCAGGCAGGCAGGTGGGAGGTACGGGTCCAACCGGTGAACGGGTTGAAGCGTGAAGCTGCATATGATGATTACTCCCGGCCCGTTGGAGTACCAGATTTCAGATCCGCTGCGCACTGCAACGATGCAGCGCACTGCATAGGGCCGCTGCCGAGGGTCCGAATCCGCCATGTTCAGCAGGTGTTTGTTGATGGAGTGCGAGCAGACGTACCTCTCGTTCTCCTCCGGCATGTCATCCACTAGTGAGTAAACGGCCATCAGACCGTCAGACATGCCTGCAAACACCTGCGGGAGAGACTGAACAGACGACACAGGGTTAATATAGAGGATACACATTCAGTTACTGTCTGTTACTTTATGATAAAGATACTAAGAACTATTAATAATAATTAATATACATTATAGTAATACAATATTCATTAATTCATTTTCCCTTAGCTTATTGCCTTATTTATCAGGGGTCGCCACAGCGGAATGAACTGCCAACTATTCCAACATATGTTTCACACAGTGGATGCCCTTTCAGCCGCAACCCAGTACTGGGAAACACCAATACACACTCATTCACACACACACTCATACACTACGGCCTATTTAGTTCATCCAGTTCACATATAGCGCATATATACTCATTTATTATTGTTAACTGAAAATTTATATAGACTAATATAACCATTAAAATTACTTAAAGAGAAGGTTTTGCAAATATATAGGACATTGCATTGATATGTTTATGCTTAGACAATTATTTAGATAAAAATTACATACATATTTTACTAAGACCTTAATAAAAAGAATAAAATTTGAGCCCCATTAAATCTTATTTATTTATTTACTTATTTAAGTAGTTATATTATTATGGTTAATTTAAATATAGTAACGTTTTTCAAAAAGATTCATTTAATGTAATATAATTGCTGGGCAAAAATGTATCGCATCCAAAATGAAAGTTTGTTTTGACGATGTATTTGTGTGTACTGTCTACATTTATTATGTATATATAAATACAGACACGCATGCATATATTTAAGAACATTTTTATTTATATTTAGATATACAATATATGTGTATATGATCCAAATTATAATTATATTGTATATTATATATATATAAAAATGTATAATTTAGGGCGGGGCTAGTAAACCATTAGGGCGGAGCTATCTGTGCGTCTCGTTTCTGCCCTGCTTTTGTCCATTTGTCCAAATCTTCATTCATTTAGTTAATAACACCTTATAACAATTTACAGTGCATTACTTTCTCATACGCACTCGTACAGCACCTTATAACTTGTATATTTATAACAAATCTGTACATACAATTCATCATCCAGAGCTTTTTGACTGATTGCATCTCTGTTTAATGTTTGTTGTCTTTCTCATATTTATTTCGTGTTGTCACTTGTCACTTTATGTACACTGGAAGCTTCTGTAGCCAAAACAAATTCCTTGAGTGTGTGTGTAAGCACACTTGGCAATAAAACCCATTCTGATTCTGAAAACAAACGTTTATTTTTGTATGTGATTACTCTTTGCCCAGCACTGATATAATTCTATATAATAACTGCACAATAATTGATTTGGTTGAAAAACAAACGTTTAATCGTACAAACTTTCCATTCCACAAACAAAAACAGTCCCTTATAGTAGAAAAAAAGGTTATTTAAACAATTGAAATGTGTTCAACACCTTGAAAAACATTACTTCGTTCTTATTTCATTCCATAATCCAAACCTTTATTTTGTTTTTCACTTCTTCTAAATGACCTGGACATCTGAGAATCTTCACAAATGCACACAGTCATTTTAAACCAAACCACATCCTGTCCAAACATACAGAACATTTATTTTCGGACTGTTTTAGCCTGCCTTCAAATGCATTTTTGTGCGAGTGCCACATTTAAAAGACTTTTTTTCCCTGACAGCCTGAAACCAGCTGCTGCTTCTCCTGCTGACGTGCAGCTAGTGACCCGAGGGCCCTTAGAAGACAGCGACATGAGAATGAGAATCTGTCAGCGGGACGTTTGATACACACCTGGAGCACTTCAGACACGAGGAGAAGCTGATGGAGAAAACTACACTCAAACTACAATAGTGGACACTTACTAGTCCAGTGTTTCCCAACTCTGTTCCTGAAGGTGCACCAACAGTACACGTTTTTTACCTTTACCTAATCAAACACACCTGAATCAACTCGCCAGAACATAAGAAGAAGTTCCAAAACCTGAAGTTAATGGGTCAGATAAGTGAGACATCCAAAATATGCACTGTTGGTGTGCCTCCAGGAACAGGGTTGGGAAACACTGCACTAGTCTACTAACTGTACTGGACTATTCAGACTAGTTTTTGTAGTAATTTAGTTACTGTTTAAGATTAAAACTGTAAAATGCGCATTTTGTGGCATTTTCATATTTGAAAATTGAATGAATTTCATGAATGAGCAGCCGACACACTGTACAACTCAGACATTACAAAATAAGAGTCCCTGTATATTCTGAACTAACATTTTTTTGGACTAAATGTTTGGACTACAACATTTGTGACTAAAAAATAGAAGTGTACAAACAGCAAAATGTATTTAGGAGCACGTGTGTGAAAAAAGTCCCAGAAGGTCATTAAAAGTAGCGAATTTGGATTAAACGTAAGGTCTTAAAGGGATAGTTCACGCAGAAATGAAAATTCTGTCATCATTTACTCATTTATTTAGATTTTACTCTACACCACTCACTCTCCTTTATGAGTTTCTTTCTATTGCTGAACACACAAGAAGATATTTTGAAAAATGCTGGAAACCTGTCATCATTGACTTCTATAGTATTTGTTTATTTGACTATGAAAGTCAGTGTTTACAGGTTTTTAGGTTTCTTCAAAATACCTTCTTTAGTGTTAAACAGGATCTCATGAAGGTTTGGAATCACTTAAGGAAGAGAAAATAGTAAATATTATTTTTTGGGGGGAACCATACTCATAAACGTAAAAAAGGTGATGAGTTCATGCAGTGAATATGATTTAAATACATTTCAGAGTAAAGATGTACATAACAATGTGCGTTTACAGCAGCTACTAATGCTATTTGACAATAATTTTTAGGTTCATGTTGTTACATTTTGTAAATGCATATTTTATCTCGGTCATCTTTTTGCTGTCAGCAATGGCAAAGCAGAATTTTCTTCCCTTAAGTAGCATTTTTCTGCTTAAATTTGCCATAAAATTAAAATGTTCTCTTCTTATTTTCATATGTATATAGTAGTGCTCGTCACAAACAATGTATCTATGCATTTCATTATTTTGTAAAAAGTGGCCACATAACATTTTATCAAATACCATAATCTTCAATTTCCGCTTGAAATGATTTAATTTCCTTGTCACATGGAATGACTTTAGGGCGGAGCTATCAGTCCTTTGGTGTGGGGCTATCATCCATTTAGGGGAGGGGCTATCAGTAATTTAGGGCAGGACTAACAGTATTTTAGGGCAGGGCTATCAGTCCTTTGATGTGGGCCTATCATCCATTTAGGGGAGGGGCTATCAGTCCTTTAGGGAGGGGCTCAGTCCTTTAGTGTGGGGCTATCAGCCCTTTAGGGCAGGGCTATCAGGCATTTAGTGCGGGACTATCAGTCCATTAGGGAGGGGCTATCAGTCCTTTAGGGCAGGGCTATGAGGCATTTAGGGCGGGGTTATTAGTAATTTATGGCGGGGCTCAGTCCTTTGGTGTGAGGCTATCAGTCCTTTAGGGTGGGGCTATCAGTCCTTTAGTGCAGGGCTATCAGGCATTTAGGGCAGGGCTATCAGGCATTTAGGGCAGGGCTATCAGGCATTTAGGGAGGGACTATCAGTCCTTTAGGGTGGGGCTCAGTCTTTTGGTGTGGGGCTATCAGCTCTTTAGGGCAGGGCTATCAGTCCTTTAGGGTGGGGCCATCAGGTATTTAGGGCAGGGCTATCTAACATTTAGGGCGGGATTATTAGTAATTTAGGGCGGGGCTCAGTCCTTTGGTGTGGGCTATCAGTCCTTTAGGGCGGGTTATTAGTAATTTAGGACGGGCAGGGCTATCAGTCCTTTAGGGCAGGGTTATTAGAAATTTAGGGAGGGGCTATCAAACCATTAGGGCGGAGCTATCAGTACATGTTTTTTTTGTCTGCTTTAGTCCATTTGTCAATCTTCATTCATTTTGTTAGTAATGCCCATCTTGCAACGATCCAATCAGCTCACAATGGATGAAATCATGCACCATCTTAATTTTTTTCCTCATTTTAGGTCCGTTTTAATTAAATGTATGTTATGATATGTGAAAAAAGGACAATACTTTTTGATGTCGACTTTAACAGCAGATACACTGCTTTGGTAAAAAGTGCCAAACTTTAGCTAGTCAGACTGTAAACATGAAGTGAAAATGTATTAACTTTGGTTTTCTTTGTACATAGGGCATCTAAACCAAGCCAGCAAGAGCGTGATGAGCAGAAGTGTAGTTTGCATGAGAATATCTGACCTCCTTTCCGGCGGGCAGCAGAAACAGACAGGTGACCACAGCCGGACAGGAGAGCAGTTTCTGTGGCTGATTGAGAGGACACATCTCTTTCAGACTGTAGATCAACACCTCCTGTTCCTGCACAAACACCAACATAACCATCAGCATTCATCTGCTGAGCTCTCTTACAAATATCATTCACTACTGTTTTAAAAATGAAGCCCCTTTACACACAGTAATGTAAATGGATGGGGACTTTTGGGTATATGCATGGGGACTTTTAATTTTGAATAAGCCGGCTCAGATGCATCAGGTGAACTGTCATGTCATTATTGTGGTGGATGAGGAGATTCCCCCCATTGTGTAAAGCACTTTGAGTGTCTAAAAAGGTGCTATATAAATGTAAGAAATTATCATTACTTATTATTATAAACTCACCACGTTTAAGATTTGATTTGTTTACGATTTTAGATACTCTGTAAAGTTGGTCTCACACCAGACAAGAAGCACTGCATTAAATTACATTGTTCCATACCATGTCTTTAAAATAGGGAAATGTATTTTACCACAGATAGAGTTTCAGCTCTCGCCTGCTGCTCCTGACGGCACTAGCGTTTAAACAGTCTTTCATCTCGTTTTGCTCATGAACAACTACATTAATGCTGAAGTCCATTTAACTGATTATATTTAAATTAGATTATATTATGGATGCTGTAAAAGGAACCTTATTAAATTGAAAACAGTCACATAAACCTTCCACCGGAAGTTTATCGGTGGCTGGAAAATACTTGCCGTGCATATAGATGGACTATATGCAAGGCAAGTGTTTTCCAGCCACCGATAAACTGTAACTGCTGTAAAATTACCAGAATGATGGTACATTAAAAAATATGCCGTTCATTTTTTGTTTTGTTTTTTACCAGAAAAGCACCATATGAAAATATAGAGGTATACAGAATAACCAGAAATCATGGTAATCTGCTTCTCAAAACCTTTCTTATTATTGTCAATTGTGAAAAAAGTTAAACTGCTTCATATTTTTGTGAAAAATGTGATGGAAAAAAAGGCATTAATGTGAAATATAAATATTTTGTGATTTGTCTTTAGTCACTTTTGACCAATTGAATGCATGCAAACTAAATTAAATAGTAATTTTTAAAATACATAAATAAATGATTTGCTACATGTCAAAAAACTCTCTCTAAAATGTTTTCTGAATAAAATCTGGAAAAAAAAAAACGATCCCGCAAACTATCAAAACTTGCTGAACAATTGAATAAATCCCAGACCACCCCTGAAATGGTTTGAGACATTTGATTTACAGCAGGGAAATAAGTATTGAAGACCTCATGTTTTTGTTTCTGGGAGTAATATTTATAAAGGAGCTGTTGACATGGAATTGAACCAGATTTTAATAAAAACCCAAATAATACAAACTAATAAAAAAATAATACAAATAAAAGAAAACAAATCTGAAAAATGAGTTGTGTAATAACAATGAAATGACACAAGGAGAAAGTGCTGAACTACTGAAACAAATTTTAAAAGTTTATATAAAGGCTTTTTTGGTGATGGCAGCTTAAAGATGCCTCTCATATGGAGAATGAAGACACATGCATTGCTCAGGTGTGAGTTTTTCACAGACTTCAACAGAGTGTCAAAATCTTGATGTTTTTGTGAGTCTCGTCTCTCAAATCTGATATTTAATTTGTATTTTCTATTGGATTCAGGTCAGGTGATTGGCTGGGCCATTCTACAGCTTGATTTTCTTTCTCTGAAAGCATTCGAGAGTTTCCTTGGCTGTGTTTTGGATCATTGCTAATGTAGATGTTGGACTGAGGCAGCTGATATTCATTTACACTGAGGAAGGGCAGAGGGTTACTGAAGAACTACTGAGAGATTTCAGCTGCTGTCTGGGCTTTCACTGCCTTTCTACACCTCCCTTTCTTCATGTGTTCAATACTTTTTCACTGCGTCATTTCATTTTATTATGCATGACTTTATTTGTAAACTAATTAGATTTGTTTTCTTTGCATTTATGGATTTCTTTGGTTGTCACCAACATCTGGAGAAAATTTCAAGTCAACGGCACCTTTAGAAATATGTTTACTGAGAAAAACGTTGACATGTTCAATACTTGTTCAATAAACAGTAGTCTGTTTATTAGTGATGTTTGGAGAAGTGTGTGTTGTTTCAGAAACTCACCTCAGTGGCCGTCCAGAGTGTGTTCTCCATCTTTATTTGGCAGCTCAGACGAGTTCCTGGACACGGCATCCGCTTCACCTCCACCTGCCCCTTGGCCAAGTTTACCACCGTGTAGTTCCTGGATGACACACACACACACACACACACACACACACATATAGAGAAAATAATGAGCAGCAGTTCTGTAATCCACATTCAAACAAGTGATGTTTTTGTGGTAAAAAAAAGACGCAAAAGTTGATTATGACTTTTAACTCAAACTAAAACCATTAGAAAACAGCAATTTGCTCTTTCAGTGGGCAATAAAATATGATCATGCCTTGATTTTTTATTATTTAATTAGGACAGTAAGGTCTGACTTTGCTTAGACAAAAGTCTTGTCACTTAACAGAAATAATGTACAGTATAGAATATA